>PVJN01011673.1:0-53416 GCA_004026805.1 Lasiurus borealis
AGACTTTTTTTTCATACAAAAATTTGTGTCTAGTTTCTCTAATCTTATTTCCTTGTCACATTTTCTAACTCCTTGCATTTAAATTCCACCATCTTTCCTCAATGGTGTCCTCTCATAGTCCCTCCAGCTCACATGGAAAATCTGCTGGAAAAAAAACTCTCCCTAAACTTTCCTTGGTCACTTTTCAGAACATTATTTTATCTGGTTGGTGTGGCTCAGTGGTTGAGCATTGCCTAGGAACCGAGAGGTCACTGGTTTGATTCCCAGTCAGCGCACATGCCTGCGTTGTGGGCTTGATCTTTGGTAAGGGATGTGTAGGAGGCAGCCTGATTACTGTTTTACTCTGAAAGTTGGCAATCTCGTTCAGGCTGTTTAAAAATCCTCCTCTCTGGGGAATATAGAAATGCATGTCTTTGGGGTGAGGGATTCTGTTGATCCTTACATTCCTACAGATTGCCACCTTCCATCCATTAGGGCCACAAAGAACAGTGCCCTCTATGGCCTTTTGCTCATTGAAATTCCTTCTACAACTATCGGGGAATAGGTAATTTGTCCCTCAAAATACTAGGAAATTAAATACTTCATCACGTGGCCTTGCCAGATGAGTGGGTGAGGAGAATGTACATAGACTCCACCAACTGAGCTGAGCAGACCAATACAATCAACAGAAACAGGTAAAATTTTGTCCAGTCTTTTCTATGGAAATACTCCAGCCTTACTATAGCACAAAGTCCTTCAGATCCTGAAAGATAATCTAAAGGAAACGTAAAATACTACCAGTGAGAATTTCCATGAATCGGTTCTCCAATCCTATGGTTTCCAGAAATGTCATTTGTTCTAGTTCATCCTTTAACACCCACCATGGGATGAACTGCATTCTCACCAAGCCTTCAAAACAGCATTTTTTGCTTCATACATTCTAAATTCAAAAAAATGCAGCCATCAGGAGTTTAAGTATATTAGTGTCCTAAAATGTGCAGTGTCCAAACTATGATGATTAAAGAAGATCTCAAATAATCACCTTATAACTTTTCTATCTAGTTTGCTTCAGTTCTAGTGGGAACTTGGAAGCAAAGTTCTGGTGTATGCTAAGTAGATTAAAAGGAAAATATTTATTTGCCCATCTTTCTAATATCTAGCAAAATATTGAGCAGGGATCATTTCGATGAATGCAACGATTGTGTTGCCTTTCACCCCCTCCATTTTCCTCATGATCCCTAACCCTTCATTACCTTTCGCTGGATTCAACACTTCCGCTAGCTCCCATTTGAAACTTTCTAAGCTTCCAAAGAAGTATTTGATTCATCGCACGGAGATATGTAATTATCTACATGCTGCCTAGTTTCCAAAGAGCCTACCTTTCTTCCTTTGCTTTGCAGGTTTCTACTCTACCTCTTTAATCCAACATCAGAAATGACTGAATCTTCTTAAAGCATAACAACTGGAACTCTTATCTCTGGTTGTGTATTGCTTGAATTCTTTGGTCTTTCAGAAAAATCTAATTCTGTAAACCTCATACCATGTTAGGCAATAGTCAAGTACACAGAGAAGCAACTGAATTTGAGAAAAAGCCACTAACATAACAGGTGGCACAGTTCAGTGGTCAAGAAAATTAAGATTGACATTGATGTTGCCTCAGTTCAGGTCTCCTTGCTCTGTGATCGTGAGCATGTTATATACTCTCTCTCTAGAATTTAGCCTCTTTATGCATTAAACAGGAATATCTTAGAGATCAATGGCGAGATGGAGAGAATTCATGTGAAGAATTTAGTACAGTTTCCGGTCCATCATACACGCTTACTGAGACTGTTGGATTGTGTTGTTCAAGTTTCTAGAAAATGTCTATGCGTCAAGTTCATGATATGAAAACAATATAGTGATTATCATCTTTAATCTAGAAAAATATACAGGTCTTTTGCTTTTGTCACACAGAGAACTGAAGATGACCCTAACCTCCGTTCCGGAATAAAACCAAGGCCTCGTGCTAATTGAGGAGGCCTCTGAGGGAAGACTGTGAGGAAGACTGTGCTTCCTGTTTGTCAACACACAGATTGGCCTCTAATTAGACTCAAGAGGGAATGCCGCCCAGGGAATATAGGTGGCAAACGTGGAGCTGCTTAGCCAACTCAAGGCTGTGCAGAACAAGGCTGGCATGGTTGTGTGACGGGATTTGCCTATTTTTATTTCCTTCCATAGCTCTACCCAATAAGTGAACCTCTACTCAAGAACATAGATGGCAGAGTGACAGCAGTTACTGACTCAGGTATATGTGAGATGAATTGGTCTAGTGTACCGCACCTGGTTCGTTGGGCATAATAAAAAAATGCTGAGTGCTATTAAGGTGCATTCGCTTTCATTGTAATTGAGTGAACATGACCAGTGTAGGGTCTGCCTTGTTTAAATTTCTCCAGTGTAATGATACTTAATCATGTTGGCATGTAACATTTCAGGGGACATGAAATTACCAGGCTGGAAGTTTGACAATGGTCCTTGAGCCAAGACTAGAAAATAATTCTTCCAGCTACTTTTTTTATTCTGCTAATGAAAGCGAATTATAATAATCTTCTGCTGTAATGCATAAAGCCCACAGGAGATGAAACTTCTTCTATAATTATATGAACTTCAAAGACCAATATCTCCCCGGTAATAAGTGGTTTGTTGATTCAGGCCACATATTTCAAGGTACAGAACAGGAATGAAGAAATTTTCATTCCATTTGACACTATTAACTCTTGAATTTAGAAATAATACAATGCTGTTTCAAATGGCCATCAAATTTCACTGTACAGACACAATTAGAAATGGTTTAACAACTCTTGCTTGCTGCTATATGTGTGTGTGTGTGTGTGTGTGTGTGTGTGTAGATAACAGAAAGAAAGCATACTGCTTTATCACACACATGACATATGATACAGCAACACAGAAAACCAATGAAATATATTTTGTAAAGTTTACTTGTCATCCATTGCTAAAGCTCAACATTTGTTTGCTTCTCCAGATACCTGGAGAGTATTAAATTTTACAGGTAATTAGTCTGATGGATTTTGATTTACCCAAAGCATTCATTTTCAACGCAAGAAAACAAACAAGCAAACAGAAATCCCTCAGCCTTACCTCTTCCAAGTTATTTTTATTTTTCTTCATCTCTGCCAATAGGCAATCATCAACTTAACACTGTGGAGTGTATGGAAATGGCGCAAACTCTTGTATCCCAAAATAGATTTATGTGTGCCCCTCAAGTATGCCTTTAATCGGAGCCTATCTAAGTTTCTGATGATACAAATAGAAAGGAAAATGGGCAAAGGCCACATGCCATGCTGATTACGGAAATTAGAACATTTCTCTGTCATCTCTACAAACCTCCATATCGGAGAGATTTTGAAGGGCAGAAACACAGCCACTGGGCCAAGAGAAGGAGTCGGATTACTGTTTGGTTGACACCAAATGATATTGACTTCACAACATCTGTGGCCTGAATAAACTCCGGGGCTAGGTATTAGATTCCTCGTGGTCTAAATACTCCGTGAAGTTTACGTAACCATACTAGAGATTGTAGATATAATTTAGGTCTTAGTTATATGTTTCAACAGGTTCTTTACCCCACATGTTTATTCTTTGAAAAACAAGGGAATGTGATAAATGATCTTAAGAATAGCATGGAAGTCAAGAAAAAAAAAAAGAGTTTGGGATAGATGGAAGTGATGAGAGAGATTCTTAATAGCAAAGATTCCTGAGGTAGCATCCTTCAAGGAAAACACAGGGCATGGTTTACAAGAATATTAGTGAAAGCCCCCAAAAGGTACAGGTCCTAGCTACACATTCATTTGCCAGGCATGCTGTTAGCAAGTGTCCGTTGCTTGCTATTTCAAAATGGCCTCCATGTTGTTCTTATCAAGCTCTCTAAAGAATGAATTAACAGCCTTTTATCTCATATTGTCTGTTCCCACTGGGGTAATAAGAACATTAGTTGCAATCCATGGATCATGCTGGATAATAGTTTTGTTTTTTTTTTGGATATGGGGCTATATTTTGCATAACTGGGTAACAAGCTTCTTCTCCAAGCATTAAATCAACTCAGAGCCTGAGTTACCGTCCACCCTGCTGACTCATCCTCCACCCGGGGTTCTGCCTTAAGAAATGGCTCATGGCCAAAGGAATGTGTTTCCTGGAAAAGGGTGGTATCTGTGGTTTGCAAAGGATCGGGGCAGATCAAGTGACTCTGTTTAATATTTATCGACTTCAGAGCACAATGCTGTGATGTCTTTTGTTTTCCAGACTTTGAAAGGAGTGGATTGAATTTCGGGTTGGACCCTTCGGATACACCTGAGCTTCGTGTATAATGGATACATTTTGTAGCATGAATAAATGGTGCTTCCAGAGGAACCAATAAGCGTAGATGACATGAGCAGATGGATGGACATGTCAACCAAGGAGCCCGACACCAAAACAAAACAGAAACACGGCTAATGAGGATGGAGCTGTGTGGCAGAGGACATTTAGCTCCTGATTTTTGAGGACAGGTTTCTGGGAAGTTATTCTGAATTCGGCTGGAACAAGGAAGGCAATTTATCCATTCAAATGAGGCGGAATTAACGCCACGTTATGCAACCTTGTCTACACATGAGCAGCACCTTGAAAACTTACAAAATATTGACACCTGTGTCCCACCTCAAAGGGTCCTGATACGGGTGGTCTAGAGAGCGCTGTGAGCATCAGGATTTTTAAAAATATCCCCCAGTTGATTCTAACATGCAGCCAAGGTGAGAAGGGTGAACTGAAGACAGAACATGGGCAGGAGAGAGAAAACAGGTTGCAGAACTCATGTATTTAAGAAAACAAAAACACTTGGAACAACAGAAAGAAAACAACTTGGAAATAAATCTCATGTCCTTCCATAGCAAGTAGACTAATTAACTGGGATAGTAACCCAATTCCTTGTTCAGCAGTGAAAAAAGGAATGCACTCCAACTACACAAGTCTACCTCAGTGAATCTTACAAATTTGACATTGATCGAAACAACACAAACTGCAGGAGAGAATATCTAACATGATGTCACACAAAATTCAAAAGCTGCAAAACATCTGTCTTAGGGACACATAGATTTATGTTCCAGTTATAAGGCAAAGCAAGGGACTAATGAACACACAATTCAAGGTAGCCCTAGACAATATGGCTCAATGAGTAGTGTCAGCCCATGGACTGAATGGTCCTGGGTTCAATTCCGGTCAAGAGCATAAAACTGGGTTGCAGGCTCCATCCCCCAACCCTGACCAGGGCAACATGTGGGAAGCAACCAATTGATGGGTCTTTCTCACATTGATGTTTCTCTCTTTCTGTCTCCCCACTCCCTCCCACTACCACTCTCTAAAAATCAATGGAAAACTATCCGCTATTAGGATTTTTTTTTTAAATTTCAAGTTAATGGTTACCTTTCAGAAAAAGCTCTTGGGAATAGTCTATTTCTTCAGTGGGGTGATAGGTATCTTTTAAAAGGTCATCTACCTATAAAACTTGCTATCATCCCTTTGCCATCACTTTCATTTATTTTACTTTAAGAAATAAATGTGTGACTCATCGAAAGCTGAGTGAACAGAACCAAAGTATGTTAATACAGTTGGAAGGCATGGCAGTAAACAAAGAGAAGAAAACTGTATCAGGCGATGGAATAAGAATTAAGAAGTGGCTTTCAGGAATTCCTACACTCTGTTCCTTTCACATTACTGGGAGTGGACAGACAGATACACAGACAGAGTGAGAGGAGAAGGAGGGAGAGAGATTTATGTTCCTTGATTCAGGTTGAAGATGAAAATATGCATTTCAGCTCTTGATTGACTGGTCTCTGAGCTTTGTAGGTAAGAATTAGATTTATCTTCTCTATGCTTTGGGTTTTCTTATTTGTGAAGCGGCAATAATAATGGTAAAAAAAAAATGCAGTGCACTTAGAGGAACCAACACAGATAAAGGCTCGATAGATGTCAGTTATTATTTTTTGCTTTTGTCATTCAGATGCCATTTGTTCCTTAGCTTCCTGCTATTGTACCTGGTTTCTCCTATTCCTACCTGAAAACCTCTTAGTTTTGCTGGGAACCTTTTATTGAATGTATTTCATGAAAGACAGCATTTCCTATGCATACTTTAAAGCAAGGGCTTAAAAATTCCTAGCAACCTATGTGGCCCCAGTTGAGCCTCTTAAATAATTCTGCCTCAGTGGGCATGCTCCAAGTTACTCTGACTTCTATCTTGCTTTTTGCATGCAGAATAGCCCTCTGCTACACAGGTTAATTCACTCTCTTCCAATGTCTGCCCCAAAACGTGCAGAGAAGATTAAAGCAACGCTGTCTACCAAGTGCTTATCCATTGTGGTCCTTGAGCCAGTGGCCTCAGCATCAGTGTCGCTTTTCAGATATAAAGACTCAGGTCCATCAAAGACATACTGAATCCCTAAAGACATAACAATCGCCAGGGGACCCTAGCTAGTGTCAAGTTTGAGAAGTGACACTCAGCATCCCAGCACAGGATGGCCATACAGACAGAGGAAGGACCCTCACTCTCTTTTAAGTATTTCTCAGCTGTTTTTTTATATATGTTTTTATTTATTTCAGAGAGAAGAAGGGAGATGGAGAGAGAAATAGAAACATCAATGATGAGAGAATCATCAATCTACTCAGCAGCTGCCTCCTGCAGGCCCCCTACTGAGGATCAAGCCTGAAACCTGGGCATGTGCCCCAATCAGGAATTGAACCAGGACTCCTGGTTCACAGGTCAATGCTCAACCACTGAGCCACACCAGCGGGGCTCTCAGCTGTGTTTTTATTTTAAACTCAATATTCAATGGTAGTGTTAGTCACAATTCCAGACAACTTATCCAGACACATTTTCTTCATAAATATAATACTCTTCCCCATATGAATTTTAAAAAATAGATTTCTTCCTGATGTCTATTGTAATTATCCAATAAGCATGCAGTAGATCCTGAATGAAAAAGGGACTGGCTATTCATTTTTCTAATTTCTTTCTTTAGCCTATGGCCCCTGTGTCGTGATCCTAACAAAACAGAAGGACCTCTTTGTATTTAGAAGGAATCCAGGAGTTAAGTTGGTTTTTCCCCCCAATTAGAGCTGAGAAGCAGCTTAGCTTGAAGGTCTAGAGGTGACTTAAGTTTAACCTGTGTGTAAAGAGAAATATCTTCTTGGTAGAGAAAGAACGTGAACATCGTATTTCTCGCATTCCTAGGGTAGAGAATTCTGTTCAGAATGATTTTTAAAAAGCAACTCTTATTTTTGGACAAAATATCCATTTTGAAGCCTCTTATTAGTCGATACATGTATCACCACGTCGTATCTGATGGAATTGTATCTCTGACTAACCATACAGTGCTCTCAGCTCTCTCTCCCCATATTTTTAGCAATAGTACTGATTTTTATGTCTAACCAAGAATCCAATAAGGCATCTTCATTGTTCTAGCTCAGACACTTAGTGAAAGAAAAAAAATTTCAAGTTGATTGAAGGGAATCCTAAGAATAGTTCAAGTCTATAAAAAAAAGATATCTGCATTCCTTCTATTTTACCTAAGTAAAAGAGATTTTGGGGGGGCCTTCCATTGATTCTTGAAATTATAGGGTAGTAACGTTTTCCAGGTAGACTCAATTCTTTAACTACATCCTTTTGTGGCTTATATGACTTTGGTGCTGATTAACGCCTACTGCAATGAAGCTTGAATTCTGTTGCTATATATTGAATTTTGAAACAGGGTTATGCTTATGTAACATCCTTTCTGGAAATGATCATCCAATGAGCTATCTGGTCCACCAATTTTCCATTAAGGGCAATGTTACCCTTAGACCAGTGGTTCTCAACCTTCCTAGTGCCACGACCCTTTAATAGAATTCCTCATGTTGTGGTGACCCCAACCATAAAATTATTTCCGTTGCTACTTCATCACTGTCATTTTGCTACTGTTATGAATTGTAATGTAAATATCTGATAAGCAAGATGTATTTTCATTGTTACAAATTGAACATAATTAAAGCATAGTGATGAATCACAAAAACAATATGTAATTATATATTGTGAAATATTTATTTCTAATTACAAATAAATGAAATTTTGTCTTGAATCGTGGTGTAGCATGATAACAGTCTTCATATAACAACAGTAAACTACATGGCCACATTTTGCTACACCGAGGAGCGGTGTGTTGGTTCCTAAGACCATGGGAAATAGATGTTTTCTAATAGTCTTAGGCGACCCCTGTGAAAGGGTCATTCGACCCCAAAGGGGTCTCGACCCACAGGTTGAGAACCACTGTCTTTAAGACCCTTGAATCCTGTGTTACCTTTTGCAAAATGATATGGCTCTTTCCTCCTCATCCTACAAAATAAGGGGTTGTTGCTTCCTTTTTTCTTTGTCATTTATTCCAAAACAGAGGCTTACTGAATGTCTACTGTGTACAGGGCCACAAATGTTGACAACAAAAATCCACTTTGCACCTTCCCAGTTGGATGCCTCTCTGGTTGAAACTCCCCTAGGGCAGGGGGGCAGGCACGTGTGGCTGAGGGTTCTCACCTTGTCCCGGAGCTATTTTAATCTCCGCGTGTTCTTTTTTCCACTGACCTCCCCGGTGAGGGCTGGGGGGCGGTTTTTAAAGAGGGACACAAGGAGGGTATGTCGGGGGCTTGCAAAGCCCTCAGTATCCCCGGGCTTAGCAACCCCTAAATAACGTGGGCTTTCAGCTCAAGCCTTATTTAAAGAGGAAAAAAAAAAATCTCCTGGCCATGAAAACACATGTCAGATGGAAACTTCTCCACTGGCTTTCTCCAAACGGGCCTGCAGCTGTTACTTCTTCCATAACTTTTTCCAGTGAAATTTTTAGGCTTCACCTGTTGAGGAACACGCCAGGATTTTTCTCCCCTTCCCCACCCCGGCCTCGTGCCCTCTCCGACTTCCCCTGAAGAGGGGATCAGTGTGAACTATTAGAAAGGACAGTTCGGGATGGCAGCTCTGAGCACGTCACGTTTCACCTCCTGTGGATGGAAGGGGAGCCACAGTCTGCGGGGCTGAAAGCCTGCTGGTTCCTCCCAGCTCCTGGTCCCCTGCGCTGGCTCCTCGGTCAGACGGGGCGAGAGGCAGAGAGGCAGGCCTTGGCCCCTGCTGGCTGGTTCTCGCTTGCTCTTTCAAGACACACCATCTTCTGTGTTTTCCTCGTTGGTTCATTTTATTGCCCTTAGCTTTATATCCCACATATGCGGAAAGTCATGTGGTTCTTCACTTTTTCTGTCTGGCTTCTTTCACTTAGCGTGGTATTCTGAAGATCCAAGATAAACCAACGAAACTCAGAGACACAGACAATAGTGTGGTGGTCACCAGAGGGGAGAGGTGGGGTTGTAAAGGGTAAAGAGGTCAAATGCTAGCATATGATGATAGAAGAGGATTTGACTGTGGATGTTGGGCACACAATGTAATATATAGCTCATATGTCACAGAAATGGACACTTGAGACTTATATAATTTTATTGGACACTTGAGACTTATATAATTTTATTAGACAATGTCATCCTAATGGAATTAAATATTTTTTAAAAATTAAGATTAAAATAAATTAAAATCAAGTTTATTCCCTAATTTAGTGTATGCTATTAAACTATAAATTAAAAGAAGGTTTGATTAAAATTAAGATCATTTTTAGAAAAACAAGTTATAAACAAACATAGATGCTTACTTTTCTCAATGGGGGAGGGGGGACAAACTGTTTTTCAGAACTTAGCTGAGGTTTGCTCAAAAGCTGGATATAACTACCACTTAGTTGTAACAAAGATATGGAATCTCGGGTTAGAACAAACCAGTAAAACACAAAAGTTATGAATCGCATCCTGGTCATCAAGGGCTGATTCCCTTCACCTGAAATTGATTTTAAGCGAGAAAGAAGGGACGGGGAAGATATTCAGCAAGAGAAAAGAATCCTTTGTCGCTGGCTCAGACAGATGGCTGCAGCCACAGGCTTACGTCACTGGGCATGCTTGCTTTTCCCTAAGATAATTAGTTCTATTGACACAGATTTTGATATTCAAAAATGATCTCCTAATAAATCTCCCAGCGTCTGCTATCAATGAAACAGGAGATGGCATTGAAAGATGAAGAACTGATAAACACCACCTTGAACACCGGCCATATAACACAGTTAATTAAAACTGCAATCAAAGAGTGGGTACCAGTTATATAACATTTCACACATTCTGAGGGCAGCGAACAATTCTTTAATGTTTTCCAGGATAAATTCCACTTGGGTTTCTCTGGTTCATTCACTTGGTTGAGTTGAAATGGACTTATTTTAACTTGAGATGCCCCCCAAATCGGTCAACACTGCCTCCTAGCCTTCTCCCATGGGTGGCCCCTCCCACCTGCTCCTTTACCAAGTAGAAGCCATGAGACAGAAGGCTTCTCCCATTCCCTCTGACTATTACATAAAGCCACATACATGTGGACCAGCCCCCTGCCATCACCTTCCCTTCTCCCTTCTGACATTCAGAAGCACGAAGTTCATCTGCACCTCACATCCTGGGGTGGGGATCCAGTTTGCAACTCTAGCATGTGCCCTTGACAGGAATCAAACCTAGGATTCTTCAGTTGACAGGCCTACTCTCTCTGTTAGTGATCACTGCTCACTTTTCTGGGAACCTCATTTTACCAACTTTTCTCTCAGTTGTATAATCATCTTCTCTGTGGCAACTAACTCATTCTCGGGTGCTTTTATGCATTCTCTTTTTGGTTATTAAAACGGCAACAAAAAGCCTTCAATCTAGCATCACCTTCCAGCAAGCCACCTACCCTTGTCTCTTTGGGGCATTTGGGATTGAGCATTTCAACCGATTGCTCTTTTTCTCGAAGCTTTTTACACAATGCCTTTGTATAAAGGATCTTGGCCACTCTCCACCTCTGCTTCTTCCTTTTTTACCCAGGGGAAAAAAGAATAAGATTAGAAGAAGGAACCCAGCATGCTAGCACGCTCAGTTCGTCACTAAATGGAGCATAAACCACCTCCATGGAGAAAAGACACAGCAGGAAGAAATGCTTTCAAGGCCCCAGGTATTCCAAGGGTGAGGACAGCCAGGGTTGGATACTGGACATGACGGGAATATCGGTCCTCAGCAGACGCCCGGGATGAAAGCTGCAGGCACATCCCCAGCTGTCTGCTTCAGGAAACCAGGAGGGTGATTTTTCTCCAGCCAAATGGACTGCAGCAATGAGAGATGGTCTTGGCTTTAGTTTGCTTTGAGAGATGTTTCGTGGACTTGATTACATGCACCCAGAAACATGTGGCGTACCTGAAATCATGGCCAGATCTAAAAATACATGTTCCTGGGAGGAAGCAAGTGCTGGGTCCCCAGAGAGACCACACCGAGCATCACCAAGGCACCAGAAATGTGCTTAGCGGGAGAGTGGGAAAAGGTAACCTGTCAAAACTGCACACCAGCTTTGTACACGTGAGTGAGTTCACCTCAACCAATCTGCACCTTGGTTGTGATATTCATAAAATAGGGTTGGTGATAGTTCTACCACTGTGGTGATGAATGTTATGTGTCCATTTAATGGGGCTAAGGGATGCTCATATAGCCAGAAAGCATTACTTCTGGGTGTGTTGGCGAAATGATTTCCAGAAGACATTAGCATTGGAATCCGGGAATTGAATAAAGCAGATGGCCATCCCCAGTGGAGGAAGGTTATCAGCTGGTCCCTGAGGGCCTGGACAGAACAGCCATCTCTCCTGTCCTTCCACATGGAACAACGGGATCCCTGGTTCTTGGGCCTTCAGCTCCAAACCCCAATCCTACCCCGCCTCCAGCCCCCCATTTCTTAGGCCTTTGGACTGCAGGATTTCACTGGCTTTCCTGCTTATCTAGCTTGCAGATGGCATTTCTCCAGTCTTCTCACCCTCCGTCATTGAAGGAGCCAATTTCCATAATTAACCTTTTCTCCTTTATCTATACACATATCATTTTGGTGCTGATTCTCTGGAGAATCCTGCTTAATACAATCGCCTTCCTTACAGGGTCACTAGTGGATACATTTAAGGCACACTTGAATGTACACAGATGTTTTAAAAGACTAACTACTGGCCAGGATGTAGAGCAATT
Source organism: Lasiurus borealis (assembly GCA_004026805.1). Lineage (NCBI taxonomy): Eukaryota > Metazoa > Chordata > Mammalia > Chiroptera > Vespertilionidae > Lasiurus > Lasiurus borealis. The sequence goes on from PVJN01011673.1 coordinate 12,133, forward strand.
GGTGGGAGCCGTATACTGTTTTTGAGCAAATGAATTGGTAAAACCACTTCGAAAACTGTCTGGTAGTACCTACTAAAGGGACACATAAGCATCCCATATGATCTAGCAATGTCACCCTTCGTTATATAAGGCACACATACAAGCACATGTTTACCAGCGGACCTGCAGAAGACTTTTCATCACAACACACTATTTGTAATACCTCCAAACTAGAAACAACCCAACGAATGAGTGTCGTTGTTATGGCCAAAGCAGGATCTTCAAAGGATCTATCAAAATGGCTGTGACTTTAAAACTCTCAGAAAAACTCCCATGAGTCTCAAGTCTCATCAAGAGAAGACAAGCAGAACTGTGAGTCTCAGGGCCTGATCAAGTTTCACAGCACCAAGGAGATAAGCTTGCCCAAATCAACAAGCCAGAATCTGATCAAGACCATAAACCCAACCACCATTACTCAGGAAATACAGAGAATCGTGTTCAACGTCACCATGGGAACATAATCATTAAAATCAGGACTATGGAGAAATATAAGGGTCAACCACCTGATTTCTTCAACAAATAAATTACAAGTTACTTAGTCAATGACAAGCCTTCTCTCCTCCTAACTCATGAAGCTATGTCGTTGTTCTGTGAAGTTTCTGTGTCAGTATTAGGTTCTAATAAAAGCTTTACTGTCTGTCACTGCTCTAGTGTCTGGGAACGCACACATCCATATGCCAAGACCCTTTTCCTTAAATGGGGATGTGACAGTGTAATCCCCGAGTTCAATACAGTGTTGTGGGTTCTGGAAATGATGTAGTTCAGGACACAGGAGGGAGGGTTTACTTATTTAGGGGCACAGATAGGACATAAGCCATCATTATCAATTGTCACCTGGTGTCTTAGCAGCTCAGGGCACCATAATGTAATATCATAAATTTCAGGTATTTTTTTTTTTCCTCACCATTCTGGAACTGGAAAGTAAGAGAGGAGGGTACCAGATGGCCAAGTTCTGATGAGAGTTCTCTTTCTGGCCTGCAGACTACTGCCCTTCTAGTTGTGCCCTCGCTCACGTGTCAGAGAGAGAGAGAGCTGGTATCTCCTCTTATAAAGGCACCAATTCCATCATAAGGCCCTCACCCCATGACTTTACCTAATCCTAATTATGTCCCTAAGTCTTCATCTCTAGATGACATCACACATTGTGAGTTAAGAGCTTCAAAGTATAAACTGGGAGTGAGGTTTGTGAGAAATTGAGGGACATCTACCAACATATGGTCCCAGTTCCTTGACCCATCAATGACACGTACCCCTCAACCATCACCTCTGATCCCAGAGGCAAAGAGTCCACTCTGTAGAAAGAACTGATGTGCCTCCCAAATTCTTGCCTGTCCACTACCTCAATGGCAGTTAATTATACTTTCTTTTTTTTAATCTTTATTATTCAGATTATTTGTTTCTCTTTTTTCCCCCCTCCATAGCTCCCCTCCACCTGGCTCCCACCCCTCCCTCTACTCTTACCTCCCCCACCATTGACCTCATCCATAGGTGTATGATGTTTGTCAAGTCTCTCCCTGTAATCCCCTCACCCCTTCCCCCCTGAGAATTATCAGTCTACTCCCTTTCTGTGCTCCTGGTTCTATTATATCCACCAACTGTGGTCCATATGTTTGTGTCTAATAATTCCCTTTTGCCTCTTTTGTTTTTAACTGCTTGCCTTTAATTTTTGTGGGGTTTAGCGCAAGGACTTGGTTACCTCCTTTTTTGTCTATTCTAGAGATCTTAAAATTCTTCTCTCAATTTTGATGAAGTTTCACTGAGGTTAGTAAGCTCTCTTGCTACATTTTAAATGCTAATGTTCTTGCTGCCGCATTCTTAGGAGTTGAAGACTTTGAAGCCACCTTAAGATGTATCTTCAATTAGTGTCATGTCAGATTTAGGAATGAAAGGAATGGAGAATTAGGAATGAAAGGAATGAGAGTGTTAAAATTGAGTAATTGATGGTTATCCTCTCTCTGGTTTGAGAAAGATTTTACTTACCGACTAAATTCTCTAAATAGTCACAATAAAGAGAGTTAGTTAGTCAAAGACAGTGGGTAATTTGTTAGTAGTGAGACATGGAGACTACCAAAGGCCCATCACTGCCAATGTTCTTACACTCATAAGTGTCTTAGAGACAATTGTGCCCCATATTTATATCTCTGGAATGACCTAAGTCCTAGTGTTAAATTGTCAAACACACATATGCACATACAGACTCTGCTCTTGAAAGATATGCCATCAAATGAATAATACAGAGCAATAAATGGAGTGACAATAGAGCATGACATGAACTAGTACAGAAATAAATCTTGTGCTATGGAAACACACTCAATTATCACACCTCCCCGCAAGGTCTGTAAGTCAGAGAACACGCGGACACTCTGTGGGCTACAGGAAGAAAGAACAGGATTTCTTCCCTTCAGAATCAGGTAAGTGTGGGAGATAAGATAAAGTCCACAAGCATTAATTGACAACGCGGGAAAATTCAAGGTCAAGTGGAAAATGAGACCCTTTCACCCTCACTGGTTTGGCTCAGTGGATAGATCGTCAGCCTACAGACTGAAGGATCCTAGGTTTGATTCCAGTCAAGGGCATGTACCTTGGTTGGGGGCACATCCCCAGTAGGAGGTGTGCAAGAGGCAGCTGATCGATGATTCTCTCCCATTGATGTTTCTAACTCTCTGTCCCTCTTCCTTCCTCTTTGTAAGAAATCAATAAGATATTAAAAAAAAAAATGAGACCCTTTCAATGTGTTAGAGTAAAGAGTGTTCTGGCCTACTGTAAAAATTTAAGAGAGGAAGTTTGACATTAGAAATTTAGGATTAAGTCACCGGCAACAGAATAGAACAAGACCAATGGCCACGTATAGAATATGAATATCAGTCCCTGGCCACTGGGACAGAATGAGCTGTGTTTCTTGGTAATTATTTTGCTGTCATAGCTAACATGAAGTGTATTCTAGCTGTCAGTTAACGAACATGAGGCTGGCAATGACAGAATTCTCTTACGATTCATCCGAACGACAGAGATGGCATGCCATGTGTGCAGACCAGCCCTAATGTGTTTAGGAAAATATTATTGGATTTCAAACCAGGCATTTTTAATTGAATAAACCTACACACAGAGAGTCAGAAATGACTCACCCAATTGCCTCTTCATGGTTCAATATTAACACCAATATAAAAATAGTAAAAGGATCATGCATAGACTTTAACCTAAGTACTTTATGGATGATCATTAGAACTAGTTTTAAAGACACTATGGGCAGACATTGACTGAAAATCAAAGTAAGACAAGAGAAAGAAATGATGATTGAAATGCAAGCAATTAAGTCGTGCAGTAGTACCCAATTGGGCATTACGGGCTGACACATGCTGCAGGTCTCTCTCCATCTGGATTTTAATAAGCTTTGAGTTATTGCCAGGGAAATACGAAAGAGGCTCTTCCGGCACTCGTGGGCATCCATCCACATGGCTTAAGCAGGCAGCTGATGGGTTACAGTGGCTGAGGAGGGGCATGATCCACACTGAGGCCAGCATTTCAAGCTGACCCTGTTTCACAGGCTGTGTCCAGCTAGAGCATTTAGCTGGATTTCTAGTCTCAACTAACACAATGGTAAAACAATGAAGGCATTATGCACTCTCATATTTTAAGGAGACATGTTGATATTTTTAAGTTTTCATCTAAAAGTAAGTGGTGGTATTTTTAGTGTATTGTAAATGTCAGTTTTTTAACCAACACCCTACCCTCACTTTTTATTTTATCTATAGAACCTAAATTCCAAAGTGATTTGATAAGTAGTATTCTCTATTTGAGTAATACACGAGCCAGATTTTCAATATCCAGAAATATGATAGGATTTCTTCTACTTATAGTCGTGGTTCCATTTCACTTCCCCAAAGAAATTTGACTAAAAATTCAATAGCTTAGCTTTTTTTTCATAAGAGAATTCTATCATCATTTTAGCCATTCTGGAAGGTATGTGTAGTGGAACCACATGGCAATTTTAATTTTCGTTTCCATGATGACTAGGTTTCATCATTTTTAAAAATCTGATTTTATCAGATTAATTAATTATGAAAATTATTTTGACAGATTTTATAAAAGTCACACACATGGCATACCGGTAGGACACTTTTTATATTGCCTCTATTTTGCCATCTTCCTCCCACTAAGGCCTTTGCTATTTAAGCTGTGTGTGTGTGTGTATGTGTGTGTGTGTGTGTGTGTGTGTGATTAACACCAATAAATTTTTATAAATTAGACTTTCACACTGTCTCCAAATCCTATTCCATCCCTCACTTCTGATATTCAACAATGACCTCAGGGTGAATATCACAGATGGAATGGAGAGACTGGTTTCAAATATTATTTGTGAACAAAACAAAACAAAACAAAAATGCCTAGATAATAATTTGGGGATTGGTGAAAATTTAAAAGACCCAACATCAAATGGCATGTTTTGGCATAATGTCCTTTGAAACCTATTCGAAGTAGACTTTTTATCTGAAGACAGATTATGAAATCTAGCTCATCAGCTCATTTAATGGAATAATTTAAAGACTTGAGCTTGGATTCTGTCTTTGTCACTAGTTGAATTGTTTGGACCTGGAGGTTGCTTCGCCTGTAGAATGAAGCACTGAAGTTGCTGACATTGCTGATAAGCAGATAGCATCCGTTCTGCCCCCATGATTAGAAATCCAAGGTCATCTGTGCTACCTTAAGCCTACTCCACAGCTCCCTTTCTGCCTGTCTAATCAACATTCAGTGCTTTTACACATTTAACCACATCTGGGGTATTTGACTTCTTGAGTACATTGTATGCTCTCTCACATTTTACAAATACAGTATTTATCATAATTCCATTTATTTACCACTGGGATTTTTTTCTGGATGAATATGCAATATTTCCAGAACCCACAATATATAAACACACTGAAATAGTTCTAAAAGAAACCAGTTCCACTAGACTGCATGAGAGAATAATGGGCAAAAAAAAAAAAAAAAAAAATTAGCAATGGCTTAAAGAAAAGGTCAACTTAAAGAGACATCAATCTATCTTACGTATTTGGTGAGTTAACATATACAAAAGGAAGTGACCAGCGAGGTTAAGGAGATGGGAATTTCAATTCCTGTCATACAACCTACCCTAAGTGTCCCGCACAAGGTTTACTGTATATACAGTGCAGCATATGCAGAAGGAAAACAGATTGCATCAAAGCCAGTACTGTGGGCCCAATTTCCCATGGGCCCATCCCCTTAGTTTGAAACATGTCCACTGTCACTGTAGTGAGGCAGCTCAATGGCCAGTCCAAATCCAGGCCTGGATTCACACAACCCAAAGTACAGGATTCTTGTAGAGATGAGGTAAAATAACAACTGAAAATGCTTTTTTGAAAAAAAAAATGTATAGATAGGTATCAATGAAACAAGAAGAGGTATCTATAAAAATAATCAATTTGAAGTCATGGAAATGTAAATTAAAATTATTAAAAGACATAAATAGTATACTCTGAAGTAGACATTTCAAAGAGAGAATCAGAATATTGAAGGATAGTACAGATAAATTTACCCACAATTTAGGACTGATGTAAAGAAATATATATATATATATATATATATATATATATATATATATATATTCAGATAATCATTCAAGACATGAAGAAAAGAATCAGAAATAGTAGATAGGTAGACAGGTGATAGACAGATAGGCAATAGACAGATGATAGACAGGCCATAGATAGATGATAGGTGACATATAGACAGATGATAGATGATAGATAAACAGACTTTCCTAAAAAGAGAAAAGAAGAAATTGTGAAGAAACAAGACTCAAAGGTAATTGCTAGAGATTTTTCAATAATATTCATATTATAAAGCAGGGCATTATGGGGACTGTAGAAGTACTTAAAGACAGTCAAATACATTATGTTTTTAAAGCTGACTCAGTCAACAAAACAGGAATACTGGACAAATTTGGCCAGTGGATTAGCAGTTTTCAAAACTTGCAGTAAATATCACTTCAAATGAATGGACACAAGAGAAGACCTTAGAAGCCCTCCAAAAACCCACCACAGTGAGGACAGTTACAGTTCTCAAACTCAGGCTGGATTTGCTGTGTGTGTGAGTGTCTGGTTGGAAGCACACACATGCCCAGCTCATGATAGAGAGCCCTATTATTGCTCGTCAAGTACCACTGGTTCATTCTGAAACACTAGGAATCTGTTTCAGCCATCACACAATTTGTATTATATGTAGCAAAGCGCTATGTGTATCATAGATACTTGGAAATCTAGGACAGTTGGCTTTTCAGCAAGAAAACACTAAAGACTTTTTTCCTCTCTACCCAATCTCTCTCTCTCTCTTTCTCTCTCTCTCTCTCTCTCTCTCTCTCTCTCTCTCTCACATATATATATAAAAGGCTAATATGCAAAGTGTCCCTTCGGGAGTTCGGCCGGGAGACTGGGAGTTTAATCGCTCACTATGATGTGTGCTGACCACCAGAGGGCGGCAACCAATGGGGGGGGAGGGGTTCTGAGGGAGCAAGGGAAGGAGGGAACCTAATTGGCTCTGATCACCCGGCAAGGTCTAGGAACCCTACCCGTGCATGGATTTCATGCACTGGGCTTCTAGTTACATAATAAAAAAAAACTTTAAACAGCTACTGGTCATGAACTCCATGCAATAAAACAGCTCTGAACTTTTGTTCCAACTGTCTTCATTCATGAGTGTAATTTATGTTTTGTGCCACCATCACCCAAAACATTTTTGAGATTTATAGATTGCAATTTACATCATATTGGCTAAGTTTTCCTTTGGTTTCATTTTTTTTTGTTCTCATAAAAAAAGAAGTAAAACCAGAGAAAGAATAGAGTCTTAATAGGAAATTTGGGTCAACCTCAAATCCCTAAATGACCTTCTAAACCTGAAGTATATTATTTAACTACTCCTGTGCAGGATTTCTGATGAAGTGAATTCCACAGCTAAGGAAACTGACTTTTTAAAATAAATATACATACAATTGTTCTTTGGTGATATACTTTGTAACTGTTATTCTTTTAAATTAGCCCCTGTTCTTTTCAGTAATTCTAAAGACAGATTCAAGAATTGCAGGTTTAGTTCAACTTCAGAAAACTATAAGCTTTTCTTTAAGAGTTGGAGACTTTTACTAAAACAACCTCCAGTTTTAAAGATTGAAACATGTATACCTCCCTCAATTATTTTTAAGTAATTTAGAAGCCTTCTCTCTGAGAGGAAGAGAGAGGAATGAGATGCCTATGCCAACTTTGGTAGCAATTTTCCTAAAAAACAAAAACAGGAAACTCATTTGGTTGAGCATAAACTAATTTTAACACAGAGGCACAGATTTTTAGTTGTAACTCTAAACATAGAGATTTTGAATACGTTCTAAATTTGGAGAATGCACTTCCAGATACAAAAAGAGCTTCTCAATAGCAAAATCTGTTCATCAGTGTTTACTGAAGCCATTTTCCTTCTCAAATAGGATCCCACATAACTTGACATCTAGGAGAGCATTGGGCTCTGGGTAATTACCACTAGTCTTAGAAGCATTACCTGTTAAGTGACTAAGAAGCATGCTTGAGATGGAAACTCACTGCATAATTCCCATCTCTCTAGTATTGCTGGAATTACCTAACAGGGTTTACATCTGGAGAGTTAAGCATATTTTTTCAGGTAAATCTGCATTTGCATGCCAATGAAAAGATGGTGAAAACCTCACTAAAGGCATAGTAGGAAATGAGAAAGTATAGATGAGTAGATGCACATATTGTTTGCCTTTTATAAAAAAAAAACAAAAAACTAGTCCTGGTGCACAAAATTCGTGCATGGGTGTGGGGAGGGTGTCCTTCAGCTCAGCCTGCTCCCTCTCCAATCTGGGACCCTTTGAGGGCAGTTGGACATCCCTCTCACAATCCAGGACTGCTGGCTCCCAACTGCTCACTTGCCTGACTTCCTGAATGCCTCTAACTGCTTCTTACTGCCAACCTGATCATCCCCTAACCACTCCCCTGCCAGCCTGATTGATTCCTAAGTGCTCCTCTGTCAGCCTGTTTGCCCCTAACTGCCCTTCTCTTTGCAGGCCCAATCACCCCCAACTAACCTCCTCTGCTGGCCTGGTAACCCCTAACTGCCCTCCCCTGCAGGCTTGATCACCCCCAACTGCTCTCCCTTGCAGGCCTGGTCCCTCCCAACTGCCCTCCCCTGCTGGCCATCTTGTGGTGGCTATCTTGTGTCCACATGGGGGCAGTCATCTTGTGTTTTGGAGTGATGGTCAATCTGCATTAGATAGGATAGAGGCCTGGTGCATGGGTGGGGGCCAGCTGGTTTGCCCTGTATCAGGGTGGATGATCCCTTGGGGCACAGGCCTGTGGTGGTTTGCAGGCTGGCCATACCCCCCAGCAACACTAGCTGAGGCCTGGTATCTAGGATTTATTTATCTTCAATTGAAACTTTGTAGCCTGGAGCAGAGCCAAGCCTTCTGCTCGCACAGTCATTGAAACTTTATTGCCTTAACCTCCCTGGACCAGGCTTTGAGGAAAGCTTGGCTTCTTCCATCGCCAGGGGCAACCCAGGTCTCTCTCCTGCACTCTGTAGAGAGAGCCATCTTGGTTGGGTTAATTTGCACACTCGCTCTGATTGGCTGGTGGGTGTGGCCGATGGGTGTGGCTGGTGGGCGTGGCTTGTGAGTGTAGCAGTTATGCAGCCAATTTGCATAATACTCTTTTTGTGACATAGGATTGTTTTATTCCTAAGGGTTATGCAGAACCACCCTTAGCTCTGGACAAATGTGGCCCATGCTTGAGCATAGCCTTCTACGGCTCCACACAGTACATGGTAAAGTCACAGGGGAACACATGGGTGCCCCACTCCGAGGCCAACCCTTCATAAGCACACCACTGTCAGTTCTCAAACATCTATGCTCATTAGGAGCACCTGGCAGGCCAACCAAACACATCTCTGCGTTTCCTGTACTTTTTTTGGTTCCTGTATCAAAAGCCCACTGAATCCAAACACATGGACCTGTTGGTTTGGATCATAACGAACGTAGTGGGCAGACACTGGTCAGAGTAGAGAGAGGGCATGAAGAGCAAATGCTTCTTAAAGTGAAAAGGCAAATTAACAAACTCATCAAATCTTCCTTTGGGGATAGCATGAGAGCAATAAATTATAGGTTAACATCATTTTCTTAGTAGTGCTGAAATTCCATTTTTTTCTTTTTTGCTTCTCACATTCTAATTCATAATTCTAGAGACATTCATAATCCTAATAAAAGAAATATGCAAATTAACCACTCTGCCACACTCACAAGCCAATCAGGAGTGAGTATGCAAATTAACCTCAACCAAGATGGCCGCGGCCATGGAGCGAGCAGGAGGGAGGCTTGGGTTTCCCCGGCAATGGAGGAAGCCAAGCTTTCCACACATCCTGGCAGTTCCAGGACTCCATTCAAGGCTCCAAGGTTTCAATTATACAGAATAAATAAATCCCCCCAAAAATTGTGGCAGCCAAGAAGCTGGAGAGAGCAGGAGGCTAGGGTTGCCCCCAGCGATGGAGGAAGCCAAGTTTATGCAGCCCAGCCTGTCTTGGCCTCCACTTAAGGCTACAAAGTTTCAATTATAGAAAATAAATAAATCCCAAAAGAAATGGCTGCTGCCACAGAGCAAAAAGGAGGCTTGGCTCCACTCCACGCTACAAAGTTTCAATTAGCAAAAAATAAATAAATCTGAGATACCAGGGCCTCCGCTTGGGTCACCGGGGGTCATGGCCAGCCTGCAAACCACCACAGGCCCCTCGCCCAGGCCATCCGATGCCCCAAGGGAACCCCCATCCTGATCTGGGATATCCTTCCCCCACCCATGCATCAGGCCTCTATTTTATCTAATAAAAGAGTAATATGGAGATTGACCATCACTCCAACACATAAGATGGCTGCCCCCAAGTAGTCAAAGATCCTGTCCCCATGTGGACACAACATGGCCACCACAAGATGGTGGGAGGGCAGTTAGGAAGGACCAGGCCTGCAAGGGAGGCATTTGTGGGCAATCAGGCCAACAGAGGAGGGCAGTTAGGTTGACTAGGCTTGGAGGGGAAAGCAGTTAGGAATTGATCAGGCTGGCAGGCAGAAGCGGTTAGGGGCAAACAGGCTGGCAGGCAGGCTAGCAGTTTGGGATCCAGCAGTCCTGGATTGAGAGAGGGATGTCTGATTGGCCATGGAATTTGGCTTAAATGGGCAGTTGGACATCCCTTGAGGGGTCGCAGATTGGAGAGAGTGCAGGCTGGATTGAGGGACACCCCCACCCCCATGCATGAATTTTGTGCACCGGGCCTCTAGTAGTTGTATAATTCAAAATGTTATGAATATTTTGAACTTTTAAATATCTAGATCTCAATAAAATTGTGAACCTTGAAAACTATTTCCATTATTATTTCCATTATTAAGTAGACAATGGATGCAAAATTCCTAATTCTATAAAATAAATTTAATATAATTTCAATTTCCAAAATATAAATTTCATCGTTAATTAGCTGTTTTACATTGTGATATTTACTAATTATAGTCTTTCACCTTTTAATTTTACTATATATACTTTTGAATATTTTATGAGAAAAAATAACTTCAAAATGTGTAAGAAAATTAATTGTATGTAACTTATATTTTGGATTACATTCATATAAAGCTTTATTATTCATATAGTTGTTAAGTAAAATAATTTATATTAAAATATTTTATATACTTTCACATTTTGTTTAATTTTTAAGTCTTTAAATCACATCAATAGTATACTAATTATGTGAAAATATTGATTATATAAATATAACTGACTACTAGGAGAAATCAAAACATATATATGTTATTAAAACATATAATCATTTATAAATTCTGTATACTTTTATTTCACTACTCATCCAAAGATTGCTGGCTTATGAACAAAACACTAGGCATGCACAATAATAAGTAAATTCACTCATCTTTGGCATCTGGCCAACTTTCAGTCATATAAAAGCTAAACCTTTGAACATATCTTTCAATTTTGCAATTATGTAGATAAATTTGCCAAGAACAGAAAGTAGAACAGCTTTTATTTAACAGTTTGTTAGCTTGATATGTAACTTTTAAGTATTTGACATATGGTATGTGGGCCTCCTTTTCTACTCTCGCTCCAGGCCCGCAAATGTAGAAATGAGCATGGGATAAAAGTTGTATCTAAAGATTGTGTCACGGACCAATGCATAGAAATATGTAGGCCCAAAGAAGGAAAGAGAGCCCCTGCTCTAGGAAAATATCATTATACAACCAAAGGACAGTAGGGCTTAGCTAAGGTGTCCACATAATCCAGGAGGGCACCCACGGAAGTGTCTCTTGATGTTGGGTGCAAACATAGGCAAAATACAAATTGAATAAGAAATTGCTTCTTGCCCTGACTGGGTTGGCTCCGTGGATAGAGCGTCGGCCTGTGGACTGAAGGGTCCCAGGTTGGATGCCAGTCATGGGCATGTACCTTGGTTATGGGCACATCCCCAGTAGGGGGTGTGCAGGAGGCAGCTGATGGATGTTTCTAATTCTCTATGCCTCTCCCTTCTTCTCTGTAAAGAAATAAAATAAAATAAATAAAAGAAAAGAAATCGCTTCTTAACACTGAAGTAGTTTTCCTTAGACAATTTAACATTCTACCATAAATATTTGGAGGCACTACTCACTGGCTTCTAGAATGTTCTTTGAAGCTGGGCCATTAGAAAGGTAAAAGGTAAATGAGATGGAGGTGCTGATAGTGCTATGAAAGAAAGGTTCAGAAAGCTCTGGGAAGGATGTATGTTAAAATATATTAACTTGTTGAGAAAAGAAAACCACAACCTGACCATGTTCTCTGGAAAAGCCCGAAGGACATTCCCTTTACTGAGGCCTTGGAGTATGCACTTTTGAGGAGTCCCTTGTGTCTTAGGAAGCTGGGTGGGATGGCTTCTTTCTGGAGTTGGAAGTAGGAGATGCTAGCGCTCTGGCCTCCTCACTATGAAAAGAGAGGCACTTGTAGCAGAGGTGAGTAGATGGGATCAATGCAATGGGCAATGAGGGCAGAGGGGCTATCAGGTTACCTCACCCACAGGTGTCTATGGTGATACTAAATAGATCATAGTGTTCCAGGGAGAGACAGATGCATAACCAGACAGATGCATAACCAACTATTTACTTGACTTATATAACCAGAAAAATTCAAAAACTGATCTAGGGAGGTCACCATAGTGTTTCTAGATCTAAGTCAGTTCATGTACATCAAACCCATTGATTGGTCCCCTGGAAGAAGGAAAATTTTACAGTTGAAGAATATTAGAGGCAAGGCTTGAATTAACCTTGATGGTCAAAGATTCAAAACTCCATTACAATCTTATGTTGAAGTGAAGGCTTATTGTTGAAAACAAAACAAAACAAAACAAAAAAAACTGCCCTTGGTCCATATGACAGTGGATCAAATGGGTTGAAGTATCAGCCTGAATCTATATATATGAAAGGCTAAGCAATGCCAACTGGCTGACCAGGGATAGGTTTGACACTCCTGACCACCAGGGGGCAGACGCTCAACACAGGAGCTGCCGAGTGACAGCAACTTTGCCGAATGCCCTCTCGCACTCTGGGACCCCTCGGGGGATGTCAGACTGCCAGTTTGGGCCCTCAGGCCAGGCTGAGGGAACCCCACCTGCCAGAGGAACCCTGCTCACTCCGCAGATGCCCTTCAAGCCCCAGTGCAGGTGCCTGGCTCCTGGGCATGTCTGGCCTGTCTCACCCAGTCCCACCCTGCCAGCCACTTTCTAATTAATTCCTTTCAATGTGCAGGAATCTGTGCACCAGGCCTCTAGTCTTTATAATAAGAGCTATTATAAGTGGAATGTATCAAGTGGAAGTCCTCTTACCCAAGATATTAAATTAGAAAAAGTATTAGCACTATCCCCTAAGAATTTATATAAAATAAGCTCTGTGGTTCCTATTATGTCTCAAATTCAATTTAGTAGTATAACCTTTGATGGAAATCAAATGAATAGAATCTATACAATAAAATCTATCCTGATATGCTAATTAGACCAACCATCTTCCAGACATCCTTCCTGATAAAGCTGGGTCCAGGAGAAGTCGCCTGCTCCCAGTCCCAGGCACCTGCAGCTGGCCAGAGGGAGGAAGCCAGGTACTGGGCTTCCCAACCCGAGGAGGGAAGGCTGGGTCCCGGGTACAGGGCTGAGGCAGAGGTGATTAGGGGCGATTAGAAAGGCAGAGGTGGTTAGGGGTGATCAGGCAGGCAGGAAAAGGGGTTAGGGGCAATCAGGCATGCTGACAGGCAAGCAGTTAGGAGCCAGTGGCCCCGGATTGTGAGAGGTATGTCCGATACTGGGGATCAGGCCTAAACCAGAAGTCAGACATTCCCTGAGGGATCCCCGATTGGAGAGGGTGCAGGCCAGGCTGAGGGACCACCACCCAATCCCCGGACACACACACATACCCCATGTAAGAATTTCATGTACCGGGCCCTCTAGTAGGATTATAAAGAACCAATATGAAGTTAACCAGAAGACTTAATCATACCTATTGGGTGAGGAGAGTTAGTTTCACTAGACCAGATAAACACTTGGTATCCAGCTTTTGATATGGGGTCTGTGGTTTTTATTTAACACGTCGTGATTCTGTATTTTATTTGTGATATTGTCCTCAGTGACCATGGTCATCTGAACACTGCAGAATGGCACGTGAGCCATTTGCATTGATAATGGCATGCCAGCTGGACCTGCTTAGCATGAAGTTTTAAGTGGCTCTGCCTGGGAAGACACATGTGCCAACAGTTAGAAGGTAAACCCAGAAATTTTTCAAGGAACTGCCTTATGTGGCCAATGGTCTGAAGCATGTCAGAATATTCCTCCTCTCCCTCGCATGTAACTAACAAGTGGCTGTACTTCATATCCCTACCACTGAAAAAAAGTGCTACAGGCACACACACACACAACACACATGTACACAGACATACTATAAACAGAATTGAAGAACAGACATATAACTTGTAACAGTGATTATTTTGACCCAAGAAGATTATTACCTTTATTCAGGAAGTGCATTGAATGTTTACTCTGTTTCAGATATGGAAACAGATTTTGGTAGGAGACATTAAGAGAAGAGCAAAATATTAAAATATAGGTTACTCTATTCCTGTAAGTATTTTTATTCCCAATTAAAAATAAGTTTTAAACTGAAAAAAAACTAGTTAATTTATTTTTAAATTTGAATGGTCAACATCCATCACTCCCTCAACTTTTCCCATCCATACCCCTGTGTTTAAACACATAAATGGCTCCTTATCTGTAACCTTGTCTGTTCTTATAAGGAATACATTCTTTGGAAAACGGATCACCTCACGTCTGGAACTACCCCTCCTGTGTACTTAGCCACATTTAATTAGGGCAGAATATAATCTTTCATTGGAAAGATTGTACGTTTAAATGTCACATCTTATTAAAGAATCATCAAATGAAAGTCTCCTACAAAAATCTACGTGTAGTTTTTAAAGGTTATCAAAATGATCTAACTGAGCGACACAGTCCTTTAATAACACTGATTAAGCTTTATTTATGATATCCGACGGGTGAGGATTTTGCCTCAGTTCTCCCTGCACAACACAAACATCGGTTCCAGGGCTCCTGTTCACGAGATGCCAACTTTTCGTGTATGGAGAGCATTATTGTTCCTCTCTCTATCCTGTTTAAGTCACACTTAGAAAAGTCAGCCCCTAATTTCCTCCCTTCAGAAGGGATTGTTGTTGTTGTTTCAGTTTTTAGCGGGTTTCCTTTATTTATACCGCTTTGGTCATGTGCACATAATGTTGACCAACTTTAGGTATTTACAGATCCCAACAGCTGCAAACATATAATTAGATTTTATCAACACGGGCCATATGTTTGCGAACAAAACTCTCTTCCCCTCTTGCCACCGAGGAGCTAAAAACACTTGGGAATTTGGCACGTTGACAAGCTTCCGTCTTCTCGCTCTTCCTACTGGGATTCTCGCTCTTAATGAGCTTCCTAAAACCACCTCACTGTGAAATATGAGTCCGGGAGCCGTCTTTCCAGAATTGTGTTCCCCAGTTTAGGGTTGGAATTGCCTCCTGGTGGTTTGCTCCCCCTCCTCCCCCCGAAACACTCTGCCTGATGCTCTGCATTCAACATAGACAGTGTTGCCTAATAATAATTCCTAATAAATCGCCCGGAGTCACTCATTCACAGAGCCAGGGGCTCCTCTCTGAAGACTAAACATACCTGAGACCCCTCCTCTCCCCTCCTGTCTGTCTTGTTAGGCTTTTGAAATTCAGCTTTGATTTTCATCCATTAGAAAATCATCGGCGCTTTCCCTTTAATTTTGTGAATGCATGGAGCATATTTCAGGAGAACCGATTCGATAAGACTCAGCCACTGATGAACTGCATCTCATTAGGGACAGTGCCATCTTCCCACCTACCCCTCCCACCAGCAGCTAACAACTCCCATCAAGTCAGCTGGCTCTACTGGGTGAGAGTTCACAGGAACCAGCATGAATCATCGGCTCATCGAGATTTTATTCCTTTTTTTCCTACTTACACAAGCATTCCTTCAGCAAATCTGAGTCGGTGAGGAGGTGCATTTTGAAGACAGACGTCTGATCCTTAGTAACTCTAACTCTAGCAGCTCAGTAGCAAGCGAAACTCAGTAGCAGGTGAAATCAGAGAGAGATTCCATAGAGAAGCAATCGCAGACACAGAGTTCAATCTAAATTTAAATTAATTACCATTTTTCTAGGTCAAAATCCGCAGGAAGAGAACCCGGAATAAACGCTTTGGACTATCTCAGCCAAAACTGCCGTTTTCACTTTTTTTTTTTTTAAATGGCGTGTGATGTTGACCCGCCTAATACATTTTGCAGGAAGATGGTATGTTAAGTTTAATTACATGTTCGTTGCAAGAAACTGAGAAAGACAGTAGGAGCGAAAAATAGGGGGAAATACCTTAGCACAGTTATGCAGCAGGCCCTCTAGTAGGATTGGTATTTCTGTGTTTTAGGGGAAACACCTTAGCAAAATTTACTTCTAAAACGCAGAAATGCCAATGCTTGCATCACACTCCTTGCTATTGGCGGGTTGTATTAATGGTTCGTGTTTTAATGAGACCCTCCCTGTTAGTCGGCAGAGATGGCAGGAAGTCGATAGCAATGCCCAAGCTCTTGTACCTTGAAGCATGCATCACGTCGTTCTGTCGCCCTCTTTCCTGGGGGTGTGGGTGAGGCGGGGGCCGGGGAGCAGAGGAGAGACACGGGTGGAGGCGCATTGCAGAGCTGGATTTAGCTTGTATTTTAATGCACGTGTGTGGGTGATCCTCCCAGAAGGCAGCATGGCAACGCTCTCCTGGGAAATGTAGCCATCGGCAAGCAGAACAAGTGCAAGGGACGTGGGAACAGGCAGGGGCCTGAACTGCTCATCTTCACCCCGAATTCCCTGAGGTGCCCTCCTCCTCTCCTTCACGACCCCCCAAGTCAGCTGTCTGGATCAGATCCTCCCCCTCCTTCAGGACAGGACAGGATGGAGTTTTTTAAAAAAATACTCCAAGTGTGACTTGCGTTCCTCTGACGTATTCTTTACCAATAACATAAGGACACCTGACTTCTCCTAAGCCTTTGTAGTACGTGTGGCACATGCAAACGAAAATAGCCACCTTTTCAGAAAGTCTGCAGCAAAGGAAAGCTGGCGGCTGGTGTTCTCACCCAAAGAGGCTGTGCATCTGATTGCTTCTTAGTCGACAGATGAAGGGTAGAATATGTAGGCTGATCCAGTTCCTCTAGGGCAGTGGTTCTCAACCTTCCTAAGGCCGAGACCCTTTAAGACAGCTCCTCATGGGGTGGTGACCCCCAACCCTAAAATTATTTTCGTTGCTACTTTATTACTGTAATCTTGCTACTGTTATGAACTGTAATGTAAATATAGGCAGGTTGTATTTTCATTGTTACAAATGGAACATAATTAAAGCATAGGGATTAATCACAAAATCAATATGTAATTATATATTGTGAGATATTTATTTCTAATGACAAATAAATGAAATGTTGTCTTGAATCGTGGTGTAGCATGGGTAACAGTCTTCCTATGACAACAGTAAACTACATCGCTACACTTTGCTACACCGAGGAGTGGCGTGTTGGTTCCTAAGACCATGGGAAATAGCTGTTTTCCGCTGATCTTAGGCGACCCCTGTGAAAGGGTCGTTCGACCCTCCAAAGGGGTCGAGACCCACAGGTTGAGAACCGCTGCTCTGGAGGCTCTTGTTATCTGAGTGGGGAGTGGGGAGGAGAGTGGGGGGACTTCACTCCTGACCAGGGGGTGCAGAAGGAGAGGAGAGGGTTCCCTGCAGGCCCAGGCACTGCAAAGCCTGTGTGAGACCTGCTCCTCCCCAGCACACCCACCCAGAGGTCCCGGGTTCCAGAAAATGGGCGTGCAAGCTGGGAACAGCCCATCCCCGAGAGAGCACTTGCATCCAACATGCTTTACATGAAGGAGCAATCAGTGTGTGTGTGTGATATTTTGGGATTTAGGACATTATCACAGTATGACCCAATCCCTCAGAACTTATCCCAAAGCCAACTGTAACATGATAAAATTCAGACATAAAATAACGAAATGATCATCCAATAGGACCTGGTAACTATAGAGGTGCAAATCAAAATGAGACATTTTAATTATTACTTAATAAAATACATTTTTAAAAAGTATTAATATTTTATAGAAAGGAAGGGAGAGGGAGAGAGAGTTAGAAACATCAATTGATATAGAAACATTAATCAGCTGCCTCCTGCACGTCTCCTACTGGGGATGTGCTCACAACCAAGGTGCATGCTCTTGATTGGAATCGAACCTGGGACCTTTCAGTCCGCAGGCTGATGTTCTATCCACCGAGCCAAACCAGTTAGGCCTTAAATACTTTGTGTGAAACAAAATCATAATAGCCTTCTTTAACTGGGTGTAGTAAAATAGAGACCCAGGCACTGCTTTCAAAAACAGAAAAGTGAAATATTTTTGGAATTTTTCATTAAGTGCTTTCGTAGTTTGATCCAGTATGTACATTGTTTTGGGTAATCATGACATAATATCAACATGCACAGGGGAAATTTTATACAAAATACATTGATTTCCATGTTATAGTCATTGCAATGAAGAAAAAAAAGAAACATCTTAAATGTGAGGTAATAAAGGATTTAAAGAAACAATATATCAAGGTGATTAATATTACTCAGCCATTGAAATGTGCTCACCGCCGTGATTTTAGTTAAGGAGACGGTGTGGAGGAATCTTAAAGAACCAGTGTTCATTTTAGACGGGAGAGGCTACTAGTACCGTATTTTCTGGCATATGAGATGACTTCTTAACCCAGGAATATCTTCTCAAAAGTTGGGGGTCGTCTTATATGCCAGATATCCTCTTATAGAGTGAGTATATCCCAAACTATATTTTAACTGGAAAAGTTGGGGCTCATCTTATATGCCCAGTCGTCTTATTCACCGGAAAATACTGTACATATTTAGTGTCGTCTTTATTTGCAAGACATTTGCCATTCTGTATCCCAACTGTGAACTGAGGAAATGTGCTATAGCAGAGTTTGAAAGCTCTTTAAAAGTCTGTGTATTTATTCTCCCCTGTGGTGCCCACAGCTATAACTCTCACCCTGAGAACAGCCCTGGCACACAGGAGGCCCTGAGCAGATAGGTGTTAAAACAGAAGCCAGCAAGGTAAGCAAAAATGACTCAAGACAGCACAGTGCACAAGAGGAAGTAATGACGATAGCATTGGATGAATGTTGTATGCTCTGGCCCAAAATGTCAAGTCACAAATATTTTTATTTGTGACCCAAACAAAATGCATCCAAATCTGTAGCTCACAGTCATGTGACCAGAGCCATGTGACTATAGCCACGTGACCATAGCCACGTGACCGTAGCCACGTGACCGTAGCCACGTGACCGTAGCCATGTGATGGATACTTGCTTTGAGGTGGCCTAGAAGTGAGTCTGCAGTAGCTCTGAGGTATGCCTGGGCAGAGTTGTTGGAAGAATTAAATAACACTTTTCCTCACTCCTAGCACACTATTAGGGTTTAAACGAATACTAACTGATACCAGCTAATATTTACTGGGCATTTGCTCTGTTCCCAATTCTTAAGACATTTATTGACTTAATTAAATTAAACACATAGGGTGTGGTCCCAGGTTAAGACACCAGACTCCTTCCTACTCTTACTCAACTAATAAAAATTCTTGTCTGGATTAGACCTTCTTCCCCAAAAGCCATTCTCGTGATATTCGACTCCCATGAGGGTCTCTCAGCAGGGGAAGCTGCTGCTAGATTTTTTTCCCTAAAAAATTCCTCCGATTAGGAAACATTTGACAGAGGTTGTCCTTCCTGGCAGCAACTTAGGAAAATTCCGTGAGCGCGTCTGGCCTGCCAGCGTGTGGGCCACGAAATCTTTACGTGCAACAGAGAGGAAGAGGAGGGCAAAGCAAAGCAGAAAAATAACCAGGTCCTCTGAGGAGGCTGAGTCTCCCATGAGGGTGCTCCAAGCTGCTGAGAACTTCCTCCTCATCTCCGGGATGGAGCACTGATCCAGAGAGGCCTTCCTCATTCTAGACCAGGAGACCGACCTTTAGGTCTGCCTCTGAGCTTGCTTTTGTTTTACTTCCTAATGAACACACTTAAGTACTTAGAGAGTTTTGATGGGAGATAACTAAGAGTCTTGGACACCTTTGCCTCCACAGGAAAACAAGCCCTTTCCTGGCAGAAGTGCCCTCCGCAGATGATGTTTACTGCCCACCTTCCGCCTCTGGGATGAGAGGCTCTGTGTCCCACCACTGCGACAGCTCGCTCAGGGCTCAAGAAGTGAAGGCCCGGAGCCGCCAGGCGCGTGATGGATGGGAGTTCTCAGATGTAAACAGAGATGGAAGATGGATGATCGTGTTTTGAAGGGAAATTTTTTTTTTTTAGCGCGATGTTAACCATTTTCAAAGCAAAAATGTATACCAGCGGCACATTCGCCTCAGGAATTTGAAATCCACTTGTGGCAACGAATAATTAATTAGAAAACCAAGCTATCTCATGTTGTAACCGTTTCCTTTAACTACCATCCAGACCTTCTCATTAAAAACTGCATTATGGCAATCGTTTGGAGTCATACATGTGAATTTTCTACATTAAATGTTAAGATCAATGAGAAGTCAAGCTAACCACAAGTTCTTAAACAAATGTGATATCACAGTCCTGGTCCCTCCAACACAATGGTTGTGAGGATTTGGCGACATAATCTAAACACATCCTGAATGTCATTTAGCGTGCTCTGTGCCAGGCCATTTGAAGCATAGCGACACTTCCATGAGCAAATGTATTCCCTGTTCTTTTTTAAAAATATATTTTATTGATTTTTTACAGAGAGGAAGGGAGAGAGATAGAGTGTTAGAAACATCCATGAGAGAGAAACATCGACCAGCTGCCTCCTGCACACCCCCACTGGGGATGTGCCCACAACCAAGGTACATGCCCCTGACCGGAATCGAACCTGGAACCTTTCAGTCTGCAGGTTGACGCTCTATTCACTGAGCCAAACCGATTTCAGCGTATTCCCTGTTCTTGAACTCACTTTCTGGTGAGGTCCAGAAAGCTATGACCAAACATTAATAAATGAGTAACTTCCTTAGCATGCCAGAGGGTGATGAGTGAAGACTGAGCAGCTGAAGAGGTAATGGGGAATGCTTGGGGAAGGTTAAAAAGCGCAGGTTAGCTTTTCTTAAGGGCAGTCCTCTTCGGAAAGGTGTCATTTGAACAAAGTGTCACAAAGGTCAGGGAATGAGCCATGGAGGTATCTGGAAGAAGAGCATCCCAGGTCGAGGAAAGGGCTAAGGATCAAAGTTGAAAATGTGCCCTGGTACTCTGAGGAAAAACATGGACGCCAGGATCTTTGAGGGCGAGGGAGAAGGAGATGGAATCAGTGAATGAATGGAGCCCTGGCCAGGTGGTCAGGTGGTTGGAGCATCGCCCTCAAACACCAAAAGGTTTCAGCTTCATTCCCTGGCCAGGGCACTTTGGGAGGCAACCCATTGATGTTTCTCTCTCTCCCTTCCTCTCTTTCTCTAAAATCAGTAAAAACATATCCTCAGGTGAGGATGAAAAAGAAAAGAAAGAAGGAAGGGTAGGGTCACATCGACCTCAAAGGCCATTGACAAGACTCGATTTTATTGCGAGTGGAACGGAAAACAATCACAAGGTTTTAGCAAAGCCATGATCTGACTTATATAGCATGTTAGGTTATAGTGATGCCTCTGACTGCTGTATCCACAATAAACTATAGTAGCATAGACTGGGCAGAAGCAGGCAACACAGTGACTAGCATAGTAATTCAAGCAAGAAATTATGGGGCGGGAGGAGGGTTCAAGTCTAAGGTGGGGATAAATAGAACTACAACTGAAGGGCCTGGCCTGAAATTCACATTCCAGAGGTATCAGCTCTCAGTTACTCTCCTTGGAATGACATCTCCCAGGAGCGGTCTTTCACAGAAAGGAGGATAGAGTTTGTGAAAACTACGGAGACATTTACTGGAGATTCAGTTCAGTTCAATCCTGAACTTAATCAAAGTCAATGGTGTGTAGATCTTTTTTATCCCTCTAACAACTTTATGGTCACAAGTTTTTATGACTTGCATAAATCTGCCAATCCGGGAGTCTGTTTTACATGGTATTTTGGCTCTGGACCATTGAAAATAATGATTTAACTCTCATCCTTATTTTTTGCATCATTTTGCTATATCTATTTACACAAGTTTATTGCCATTTTCAATCCTTCCTGCATACAATTGCCTTTTTTCTCTTTTTTCCTCAACCACAGGTACTGTTCCAATTCATTCATCACTTGCTATCTTTCCTTTAAAATGATTTTAAAAATACATGGGACAGATGCTGTCTATAAAGTCATTGTAGTTGTAACTTCAGGCATAGATAATGTGGTTTTGCCAAGTAGTTCATACCAGCTCACGCATGCTAAAATGTGACTTTAAGGAACATTTTAAAAATTAAAATGCATGCACCATTTTATACAAATACGTTGAACAGATGTATGAATCAAAGTTAATTATTAAAGTTTCCATTCTGGGAAAAGTTACTTATGGCCAACTTTTAAAAAGCAAAGACTTTGTTCCAGGCAGGTATTAGCAGTTTGATAAAGCTGAATAAATTATAAAATTATATACACATCTTTGAACTGAATGCATTTTTTAAGGGGGGCAAAAAGATGCAATGTCACTCCCTAAATTCAAGCTGTTTACTAATTCACTCATTTATTAACTCAACAACTACTATGTACGGCACGCCTGTTATGTCTCAGGTATTCTGGCGGGACTAACAGTAACATGTTGAACACACACTGGAATAATTTCTGCTTCCAAGGAATTTACAGTCTAAGAGAGATGCAAGGGGTGGGCATTAAAAAATTAACTACACTAAAGAACAATCATTCCAAGTGTAGAAAAATGCTTTTAAGTGGGGGAAATATTCACCCAGCAAATTGAGAGAATAAGTTACATAGAAAATAAAAGGAAGCAAATATTTGTGTCTATATCAAATGAGACTTGCTTGGTGAGGTTAATTGACAAATAATTAAGAAACTAAAAGTGATGAATACCTTAAAAATCTTACAAGTGTGTAGATAGATAGATAGTCATTCGAGATATCATTTCCCACATCAGAGACTCCACTCAAATGTATTGGTAATGAAACAAGAAATGTCTAAGAAGAGCTAAGTTTACATTGACATGTATTCTGTTTGTTGGTCCCATTCCATATTGTCCATGTCCATGACCACTTACTAAACTTCCCTGGACAGAAACCTGCGAAAATCCCTCCGACTTCCGTGAATGTCCCTCAAGTAGCCAACACATGAAGGGAATTAAAACGTGCTTACCTCAGCCCAAAGTGTCCTTGGCAAATCTATGGTCCTAGTATTTGAGTGCCTGCTGGACTATTTGAAGGGCCATGTGCTGACGCTGGAGGAGACACATAAATAAGGTAGACAAATGCAGGACTTCCCTAGACACTCACAGTAGCAAAAGGCAGATTGGTGGTTACAATCAAGTTTTTCCAACTCCAAAGCTCATGTGTGTTTCATATTCAGCCTGATAGCTTTCTAACAAAAAGTACCGTCATTTTCTTGATCAGCATAGTTTTCTGTAAGAAAACCTTCTCGACTGTGATTTCTAAAAATCAATTTAATAGGACACACAGGATGCATTCTACTGTATTGTTAACTACCAGTTCTATATTATGGCTTTAGGCATGTGATTGACCGCCGAATGTCATTCTCTGTACTGTCAAACAGGGACATTATCATTGCAGAACTGAATGAGTTATACCAGCGGTTCTCAAAGTTTGGCTTGCAGACTCCTGGACATCCCATGATCCTTTCAGGAGGTCCAAGAAATAAACACACATTTGTAATCATGCTAAGATGTTAGCCTGTGTCTTCCACCAATGGTTGGAAAGCCATGGGGAGTCAAGCTCTCAGTGCCTTATGGGAATGGAGGCAGAGTCACTGACTGTACTTTGGGTTTTTCTATTTTCAAGGGCATGCAAGCACGTGCAGTTAAAAGAATACCAATTTCAGCCCAAACCGGTTTGGCTCAGTGGATAGAGCACCGGACTGCGGACTGAAGGGTCCCATGTTTGATTCCGGTCAAGGGCATGTACCTGGGTTGCTGGCACATCCCCAGTAGGAGGTGTGCAAGAGGCAGCTGACTGATGTTTCTCTCTCACTGATGTTTCTACCTCTCTATCCTTCTCCCTTCCTCTCTGTAAAAAAATATCACTAAAATATATATATTTTTAAAAAAGAATACCAATTTCATTTAACAACGGTCTTGAGGAAACATTAAATGCATTCATTTTATCATTCCCCCAATCTGTACACACATTTTTGTTAATGCATGTAGTGCAATAGGAAACGTTTCTGAAACGCTACACTGCTTAGTACTGTACAGGGTTGTCTTCTGCGTCTGCAAGCGTTTGAGTGATGCTCTGAGCACCCTCTTTCTTTTCCGGGAACACTATTTTTACTTGAAAGAGCGACTGACAGACAACGGTGGTTATTCAGCCTTTGCTATTTGGCAGGCGTTTTCTTGAAAAACGAACAAAGGATGGCTGTCAGTGCCAGGCGTTTAACTGACAGCATTACCTGCCGGAGATACAAGCGGAGCTTTCATGAGCACACGGGAATTTTGGAGGCCTTCTATTGGCCACTGGGAGCAAGCAGCTTAGAAACGGTGAAAAGGCTTGCTGATGTTGATGACAATGTTAACAAATATCATACTTTCGTATGATGGAACTAAATGTGTCAGTATTTGAAAGATCTGCACAACTAGGTATTTTCTAAATGACCAATGCACAAAGAGACAGAATTATGCCAAAGAAGAAGATGCATTCAAAGCGCAGGACAGAGCAAGGACTTTCAGTATGACAGAGCACAAAACTTCCAGTGATAGGGTTTCAGCTTCTAGGTTGCAAGTAACCTTTGAATGACCGCTTGTTGAGTATTACAATGTCAAAGAATATTCACAATTGTCTCCAAATCATCTCAAAAAAGAGGAAAACTGGCGCCTAACATTTTGTTTGTAAAATAAAAATGTTTATACAAATTGACATAAGTGGTTAATTGCACTGTCTTGTACAACATTTTGGTCACTTAGGAGGTATGGGGAGAGAAGGGTAAATAATTACAAGGACCATGAACTTTGTTGGAGGTAACTAAGTCCTATTGATGCACTGGGTGGAGGTGGAAGAGGGCAGAGAGGGCATAAATGGTGATGGAAACATAAAATAAATAATAAAACCAAAGGAAAACAGTAAAATAAAAAGGAAAGAAAAGATATGACCCCAGCTAGAAGTATAAAACAAATAATTAAAAAAAAAACAGTTAATTGTATGGATAAGTCAAATAAATATTGACTTTACATAACAATAATGCTTATATAGGAATTAAATGATATGTAAAATAAAAACATACCCCAAACTAGAATAAAAATATGGAAGTGGGTGGGGTAAATGGAGTTAGTAACTGAATCCTTTGGGTAGCCAATGAGATCTACGTTGGTGACAACACACACCTACACTCACTCGGACACCATTTACAGTTGGAAATGTCCTTGCATTTTCCAGAAAAGCCCACCTAAGAATGTACAATGGCCAATGGTGCTCTTCCAAGAAGTCTCCACCCCTTTCTTGGAAAAGTCATGAATATTCTTCCCCCTTATTGAGTGCCCTATCCCTGCATTAAATAAGCCTCAATGAAAGAGGTACATCCCATGGGGGAGGGACTGCTCTGTCTGTGAGGTAGTCCATTCTCTGTCTCCCTGCTTCCCTGATCAACTCTCCTTCACTTTAAACTCTTAAAAAAATGTGTTCTGAATGAACATGAGTTTCTCCATTGGCCCATTATTTCTTGGGCATATTATGGTCCTTTTGTTTTGGGACTAGAAGAGGCATTTGTAACTGCAGGAATTTTTCACCTTCTATCCATGAGTTATAGTTGATGACATTTTAAACTTCATTACGACTGTCAGCTGGTTAATTTTTTGCCCCAAAGATTCTGTTACTGAAGAGAAAATCTGCTGCCTACCAAAATTCTCCACAGTGATCCCAATGTTATAACCTTTGCTCCAATAAAATATTTGCTATTTGGATGGAGATGGAAGACTTGACTCAGGGTGGTGAACACACGACTTACAGATGATTTGCTATAGAATTATACACCAGAAACCTACATACTTTTCTTAAGCAATGCCCCCCAAATAAATTCAATAAAAAGTCTTTGCTCTTTGAAAGTATAAAGGAATAAACAAGAGTCTTTGACCATGACCATTGAGCTCAGTATAATTCGATGTTCATGGTTTTGTGGCATTCGTGACAGATGGAGAACAGTCATTAGTAAGTCCAGAGTCATTATCACTAATCATTACCTCCTCATCTTTCTCTTGCCATCTCTAATGGGGATTTCCTGATGGTGACACTTCCTAATTTTACCTGTGGTCTGTCTGTTAATGTTTTCTTGATTTGTCTTATTTTTCCTGGTTAATTTTTTTTAAGAATTCTGACCAGACTTTTGTTCACTCTTCGCTGCCCCTACAGCCCTGCCTTCTCCCATGTCCTATGTCATTTATTAATCAACCTGAGGAATAATCTGTGTCTGTGGTGAACTGAGTTCTAGAGACAAAGCATCGCACCTGTGGTCAGCTCTCCCCTAAATGATCCCACTACATTTCCTGAACTGAGCTCCTCACGGTCGTTTAGGAAACCAGAGTGTACTAAATAAAGCTACTCCTTTATTGCTACATTACTGCTTCCTCCCCACTGCTTCCAGTTCACTCTGTTGGGTAGAAGGTTGGGGAGAAGGCGTGGCTGGACTTGGGGGATATGTAATTATTCCGGGAAAAATACTCATCTACTGCACGTGCTGACAGATTGTCTCCGTCCAGGTCTACAGAGTATCCCAGTAACAACCTTTTGGTTTAGCCAATCATATCCGTGCTGGGACAACATACACCTACACTCACCGACACACCTTTATAGGAACCAACATTGGAAAGACTAGAACTATAGGAAGAAGGATCCGTATTTGTGAACACTTTACTCATATGTTCCAAAGATGTGTCTGCCTTGGTAAAACTTAAGGTGTAGCAATCAAATTCAATGACATTATTGACAATAATAATAGCTAATATTGACCATGTGGCCAGACACTATTGCTAAATACTTGAGACGCTTTTTCCCATTTACTCTTCCCACATCGAAATGAAGTGTATACCATCATGTTTCCCATTTTCCAGATGAGACAGCAAAGCTATAAATTCAACATGTTGCTCCAAAACAGTCAATTGGTGAAAGTCAGAAAGAGGTTCAGACTCAGGTATGTGTGACTCCAAAATCCCAACTTGCAAATATGATTTTATTCTGCATCTTGTATGAGATTTTGAGAGTCTGTCTCAACTAACCAGTTATTAATTCTCAAAAGAGGTAACTGCATTACATTTGTGCTAGAAGCCTATTTGAGATTTTAAAAATCATATATTCAAGGTGGAAACCAGCAGCACTGTTTTATTATTTCATTTTGCCAGCTGTATACATTTTCTTGGGCCCAGGCCCAGAAGAGACAGAGCTGGGTTTTGCCATGGCGAGGCGTTTTGCAGGGGAAATACTATATAGGAAAGAGGTGAAGGTGTTCTTGGGTCTGGAATCTAAGCTGGGTGGAGAAGAGAGTGATAAAGGAGGATGAGGTGATAATAACAGTGATAGCATCATGGGTCATGTATGCGGATGGTGAGACACCAAGAAGACTGGCAGATATAACAGAAGAGAGAAAGATGGCAGTCCAGATGCTAACATTTTTGAAGAAGGGATAGTGATTAGAAGGTTGGTTGAAACCACCACAAAAGGTGCTAGCATAATCTGGTAGCTTTCTAATGCATTTGAGGTGGGAGTGAAGAGTACCGATGTGAGAACAGGGAAGCAAACACCGAAACCATTGCAAATCATCATTGTACTTGGAAACTGGATGAAACAACAGCCATCATGTGAGAAGAACGTAGGGCAAACAGTGACATGAGGGGCCAGCTTTCCATTGGAGGACTGGTCCTCCGAGTGTGGCCTCCAAACCAGCAGCAGCATCACCTGGCAACACACTGGATATGCAAATTCTGGGTCCCCAGCACAGACCTAAAGAATCAGGGCTTTGGGGACTAGAGCCCCTCCCCTGTGCTTTCCCAAACATTCTAGGTGCTTCTGAGAACACTGACATATTTTTGCTTTAACACGGGGCTTCCCAAATCAGAGGAATCTTCAGAGAGAAGAGTTAACATGCAGGGAGTTTAACCGAGGGCAGCGATAAGATTCCATCCTGGTCAGCGTGAGCAGGAGGGTTTGAAGGGTAAGGGAACCAAGGCAGAGGAAGGTGTGTACATATCTGGGTAGCAGGGGGTTCTGGGGACCTGGACCCCCTGGTGATGGGCATTGATGCCATTCACCCTGATGGACTCTTACAGAAGACAAGAAATCAATCTTGGAGTTTTAGGAAAAGCAAGAACCCATCTTAGCAGGAAGATCCCACAGCCTGGGCACCTCCCTCTTGAGGCTGATGTCTTCTCTGACTCCCCATTAGGCTCAGAGGTAGAATCGGTAGAGTACAGGATAACAAAACCAGATCATTGACAGAGAAACCCAAGGTGTTGCAGCTCCATGACCTTTGGCATGGCACTGGTCCACTCTTTGACATCATCTCTAACGAGTGAAGAGGCTGCAGGATCATGTGGCTATTTTACTGAAACAACCCACATATGTAACAAAGGTGATTCATGGATTTTCTCTACACCTTGGGCATTAGCATAGAAAAGTTATAAATCATGTTTCCTCTTCTAAAAAACACACACAAGAAAAAATTTTAAACCCGACTTCAGAATGCCAGCCCTTTAATCAAAACTCTCATATGTCTATATTAATAAAAATAGAACAGAGACTGATCCAACGATCCAACCTTCTTGGTAACCTAGTCCCTGTCTTGGTGTGGAGAAGCCCTGTGATTTTTCTTGGGGAACGGGCGGGTGGGTGGACCCTCCGTACATCAAAGCAGCACTTAATGACCCAAAAGGAACGCGCACTTGTCATAGCCCTCACTCTTCACGCCACAATCACCGATTCATCAAATAGCCAGCATGGTTAATCAGTGACTTCCCGGGTGGCTTTTAATTGCCTGTCAGGCTGACTCCAAGCCATACACTTCCACCCTCTTCCATGATCTACCGTTTGTTTTCCTGAAAGGACCCTGTTGGAAGATACGCATTCGGAGAGAAAGACAGTTCTATTTAAACACTTTCAAGAGCAAAAAGCCGTGGCGTGGGCCCGGAACAAGCGGCAGGAAAATGTGAGCGATCGGAGACGGGACAGATGCTGGGTCATGGACAACGTTTTCAGCAGAAAAGCCCGGCTATGATGTTGACAGATGCCTGGTTTCCAACCGCATCACGTGCACCCTCTGGCAGCTGATGAGCTCTCAAGCCATCAGCACGGCCAGCGTTCCCTGCCCCACGCCCTCTTTAGCTCATGTGTACAAAGGGTTAGTGCTTACCTGGCTCCAGCAGACAGGATGCATGTGGTCTTTAGGTCACCTGTTCAAAGCGTTAGTGCTTACCTGCTCCAGCAGACAGGATCCATGTGCTCTTTAGTTCACCTGTTCAAAGGGTTAGCGCTTACCTGGCTCCAGCAGACAGGATCCATGAAGTCTTGGTCCTGTGCCGTGGTTTTCTGTGTGCATAAGCCTCTTCATAGGCGCCTATGTGCACACACCCATGCACACATATGTGCATATGTGCACACATACACACACAGTATACCATAAGCATGCAAAACGTCTCCCTGACCACACACTGACCATCAAATATAAGAAGCAATATTCCCATAAGAGGCGATTTCACCAAAGGATAAAATCCACTTAAGCAGCAGGAGCCAGGTAACAGTTGGAACGCTCAGAGGTAATTATAAACTCTCCCCCTCACCCCCATCCCCACCCGCTTTGCCCCCTCCTTCCCCCCACGCTCCCCCGCCCCCTGGCTCACAACGTGTACCATCTCATTGCTGCCGATTTATTTCGGATGCTGCCCTGTGCATTCTACAGGGAAGTTTTCTTTCCAGAAGGTCACTTCCCACTTCGAAAGATTGACAGAAAAACAAGGCCCAAGGAGCCTCTTCATTTGGTCAGGGCACAGGGCTAATTACAGCTGCTCCAGTCCACACCGGCTGCACACTCCCCCCACCAGCTCCCCTGAAACGTGCCTGCCACAGTGGAGAATTATCGTCAACATCACGCGTGAAATTTATTGAGAACTGACTCTTTTTTCCGTAATAAATGCCTTCCACGCACTAACTCACTTTGATACCACGACCAAGATCACATTGTACATTATCTCCCAAAAGGATCAGAACGACACCCACCCTAACCCTAACCTTAACCCTAACCTTGACCCAAGAGAATGACTTGTCCGAGGTCACCTACCTGGAACATCGCTGCGATGAAATCGAGTTTCAACAGCTCAGATGCGAAGAGGCGGTGGGGCTGCTTGCAGTGAAGAACAGACTCCGGATCCAAACCCCTAGGCTGCAATCACGGTTCCGGCACTTATAGCTGAGGGGCCACGTGACCGCTGGTGAACCCCGCTCCTCCTCCTTCCTCACCTGTAAGCCACGCAGGAGGAGACGGCGGTGCCCGCTTCCACGGTGCCATGTGGAGTTCATGTGCGTGGCCTGGTTAGCACAATGGTCAGCTCCTGAGTGCGCTCCATGGGTGAGCTGTGGGCGCTGAGGCTGCGGCTGTTGTTAACTTAAGGGCCGGTTGGCGAGTACATTTCATTGGCAACAGGTGTGGATCCTTAAAAGCAGAGGGTAAGAGCCGTTAGAAAGAGCTGGAAGTGATCCTGCCCACGTGTGGCTCATTCTGGCCTTAAAGATCAATGCAAGATGTTACTCTTCTAAAAGAGTTTTCTTTTTTAAAAATGTATCTTTATTGTTGAAAGTAATACAGATGTCCCCCTCTTTTTCCCCATTGACCCCCTCTTCCCCACACCCACCCTCCCTGGCCTTCACACACTATGGTCCGTGGCCATGTGTTATGCATTTAAGTTCCCTGATTACTCTCTCCCTTCCCACCCTCCCCCCCTTCCCTCTGAAATTCATCAGTCTGTTCCCTGCTTCCAAGTCTCTGGATCCATTTTGCTTGTCAGTTTATGCCGTTTATTAGATGCTGCATATGAGGGAGATCACGTGATGCTTATCTTTCTCTGATTGGCTCACTTAGCGTAATACTCTCCAGGTCTCTCCATGCTGTCTCAAAGAGTGAGACATCCTTCTTTTTTATTGCTGCATAGTATCCCATGATGTAAATGTACCACAACTTTTTTTTTATCCACTCATCTACCCAGAAAGCAATAGCATTTTAGGCACCAATAATGAACTCTCAGAAAGAGAAACTAAAAAAACAAAACAAAACAAAAAAAACACCCATTTACTAGTGCAACAAGATAATTAAGATACTTAGGAATAAGTTTAACCAGGGAGGTAAAAGACTTATACTTTGAAAACTATAGGGTGTTGAAAAAAGAGATAGAGGAAGATATAAACAAGTGAAAGAATATACCATGTTCATGGATTGGTAGAAGCAATGTCATGAAAATATCCATACTACCAAAGCAATCCCTAGATTTACTGTAATCCCTGTTTAAAAAAAAGAACTTCTGTAGTTAGAGAAGACCAGGTATTTACCCTCTTCTCCCTGTTTATGGTGTTATGCCTCTGCCTCACCACTGCTGATGATTTGGCCCAGAATATTCTGTGTTATGAGCAGGGGCAGGGTGGCTTTCTGGGACCAGATGAAATAAGTTATGACCCCCAATACCCCTGGTCTCCACCCTCTCCCCAGGTGTGACAAACAAAATGTCTCTGGAGCTGAAACCAGTTTGGCTCAGTGGATAGAGCATCGGCCTGTGGACTGAAGGGTCCCGGGTTCAATGCTGGTCAAGGGCATGTACCGTGGCTGCAGGCACATCCCCAGTAGGAGGTGTGCAAGAGGCAACTGATCTATTCCTCTCCCTTCCTCTCTGAAAAAATCAATAAAATATATTTTTTTAAAAAATGCCTCTGGAATGGGTAATGGCCTCCCTCGCCAAAGATGAAGTCCCTTCTTGGCGACGGGTCCCTTTGCTCCCATAGATTTCAGAAGGGACAGCCACAGGGACTTTTCCCGTTGCAAACATGACTGCCACCCGTACGTTTGTCAACAGAGTCCAGGCCGGTCACTGGCCGCCACCCGGTGAGCCCTCAATAAGGACTGTTTGCATTCGGAATATCGCAGTGCTGTTCATGAGCCCCGCATCAAAACAAAAGGAGGGCCGCGTGGACGTGAAATGGAAAGAGCGTGTTTATATGCCACGCCCCGCTCTCTGATCGAAGGTCAGATGGCACCCGCTGCTGGCTTTTGTTTGAAC
The DNA here is from genome assembly GCA_004026805.1 of Lasiurus borealis. Lineage (NCBI taxonomy): Eukaryota > Metazoa > Chordata > Mammalia > Chiroptera > Vespertilionidae > Lasiurus > Lasiurus borealis. Next base: position 44,275 of record PVJN01011673.1, read on the forward strand.
AGGGGACAGGCCTCTTCGGTAGCTCTGGTTACCTGTCAGGTTACCACCCACAGCCCCCAGAATGGGGGGGGGGGGGCCAGCCACCCCAGCACTGCCCGTAACTGGGAGGAGAAAGGGGGGCTGTTTGAACAGCTGTCGGCTGCCAGCACTTCTGCGCAGAAGGAGGGAAGGAAGTGGGTTTATATGTGTCACGTGTGTGCATCTCCCTCCCAGAGACCTGGGCTGAGAGCAGTAACTGCGGTAGCCTCGCCTAAGCCATGATTAATATAATTGATTGTTTTTTGTTTTTTTTTTATCTTACCATTTTAGCGCTAAGTGGTCACACAGAAATAAATTGGGAGTGGCTGGGACTAGCATGGTAACATCATTACATGCTACAGGCCATGCTCGTTCCCCCGTTCTTGGAATGGTGGCTGAAAGATGGTGAAAAATGGAACCAAACACACCTGCCCTCCCTCTCAAGAATTCATCAGACTTCCAGCTGGTCAGAGGTGGGGCCGGGCACAGGGCCGGGGATTAAAGGGGCAGTACCATGTGAGCTCTGCTCTTTTCAGCAGTTAAGAAATCAGGAGGATTTTTTTTTTTTTAAAAAGTGACAGGCTGAGACAGTGGCTGCCTTTGAAAGGTAATTTAGCACCAGAAAACTCCCGACAGGTCAGCATGTTGGTTTTCGACCAGAAGCATCAGAGAGGCAGGCAGATCTGGGTGAAATAAAAACAAAAAGAGTCCCAGCCTCTAGAAAAAGATCCATTAGGAAACTTGGCCGTTATTTAAACAAACATCCTAATTGGCCGATGGGAAAGTCTCCCCTTTACCAAGCCGGTTACCAGCTCAATTCTAAAAGTGGGGGAAAGCGAAAGTGGAAGTGAGTGGTCAGCCAAGGGATCCCTCCGGTAGGAAAAGCCATCGGAGGCGTTTTGAAATTTGGTTTTCTTGGATAACATCCGGGAAATCCTACTCTGAACTTTCCCAGGGAGCCAGTGGGTTGAAAGATGCAAAGACTTAGTCAAACGTGTGACTTCTCTAGGGTTTCGAACTCAAAAATTACAGAAGTGGCTCATAACAGAGTATACGTATATGAAATACAGAAAACACACACAAAAGTTAATTGAACTCTCACTTGAATTTTAATGAGACCCCATACTCATGTAAAGAGTTAACATCCAGTCATCTAGCCATTCAGTCCCGAACATAGCCGAATTCTACCATCTTGCAGGCAAAGTAAATGCTTTCTCTGTATCATTTTGTCCCATAAACATTCTGCCGCGGCTCTGTCGTTCTAAACGCCTTGGAGCCCACTCGAGAATTCAAAGTGAGCGAGCGGCTGCCACCGCCTCAGTGTGATGGAGCGAAATTCAAACAATGTTGGGAAAGACCAGCCGGAGGGAAAAGCATTTCTTGGCACCAGGCTGCTTGCTCTTTCCCTTTCTAAGCAGCAAATCCTTCCCTCCTCCCACTCCCACCCCCACCCCCAGTCACAAAACATTCACTATCTTGATGCTTCTCTCCCCTGGCTCCAAGAAACGCATTCAGTGTGGCTCTCCCTCCAAATGGCCCTTCCCTGAGTGATCTTCTTATTCTAGCCCATCCTTCCCCGCCTCCCTCCCCACACCCCCCACTTTTCACCCTCCTTCTCACAATTACATCCTGTTTCACTCTAACCCAGTCTCCCAAAGCAATGCTACGGAAGTTGAAAAATTAATTCTAACTCGTGTGTCAATTCTAGGCACGTACATGATCGAATCGGAAAGCTTTATTAAGTATGACTAATAATAGTTTAGTGAGTTGCCTTTTTATTGGTATTTACTCTTTCCCTGAGGATCCCTGGAAACCAGTACCTTAAATATTAGCTGTATAAGAGGCTTCTTGGGTGGAGATCCTGACTTTGATCTGGGCTAACTCTGTGACTTTGGGTCCAGTATTGGTTCTTATTGGACCTCAGTTTCCTTATTAGTGAAATTGGATGAACATGATAAGAATGCTTTTTCAAATAGATATGTTTTATTGGTTTCAGAGAGGAAGGGAGAGGGAAAGAGAGAGAGAAACATCGGTGATGAGAGAGAATCATTGACCAGCTGTTTCCTGTACATCCCACACTGGGGATCAAGCCTGCAACCTGGGCACGTGCCCTGACCTGGAACCGAACTGTGACCTCATGGTTCATAGATCTCATAGTCTACACTCAACTACTGAGCCACACCGGCTGGGCAAGAATGCTTTTTTAAATAGGGTTGATCTGGGGACTCACTGAGATAATTCATGTAAGATATTTATAATAGCAAGTGTCCATAAGATATAGTCAATGATAAACGTAAGCAACATAACTTAGTATACACGAAACAATACACAAAATGACAAAACATAATATGCACTAAATACTAATATTCTTTATTAGCTGAAGAACAGGGCATCAGCACTAAATGCAGTCTCTAAGGCAGGAAATGCAGAGATATTTTGCAAAGGGGGATTTGATAGCGCCTCCCAGCTCATAAAATAGTTATGCTAACGTTCTCAGCTCTGTGTAAGAATGGCCCAGCTATAATCTTCAGAAATATATCACAGGAGAAACTGGGAGAAACTGGATTTATTCTTTTAATAAGCAACCACACCAGGCTTCGGTGGCTGTAACTCCAAGAGCAGCATTCATATAAGATCATATGGATAGAGTTTTAGAACCACGGTAAAGACAAATATTGAGATATATTTTAGATCCCTTCGCCTATGACACAGATTTTATGGGCATCATTATTTTAGGATGAGAGAGAGTGTGAAACCAAGTATCCATCTAAGTGAGAGTGGTTCTCATCAACATAAAGATTAAAGAGAAAGAAATAATAAAGTTGCTCCAAAAGAGAAAAAAAAAGTTGTAAGAAAGTTCTGAGCATCATCCTCATGAAAAGGGACAGATTTACGAGAAGGCTATTTTTAATGAAACCACAGTGCATGCAATGGATGCAATAACCTATAAGCTCAGCAACCAGGAAGTGACCTCACCCGTTGCCTGAGTGAGAATGAATTATGTTTGTTATCCCGAGAGGATTTGTACATTTCCCAGTGGGATGAGACATTATTTCTCTCTCATTCCCTCAAGAAAAAGCAAAACAGACAAACAAACAAACAAAAAACCCAGAAAAAAAAAAAGGGCTTTAATATCATTCTACTTGGTTAACGCGGGGTAAAGAGTAAACCTGTCTGCAAGTTCCATGAGGAGAGCTGTGAGCGACTTCCTTTCTTCTCGCTACCTCCTGTCGCCCCAACAGGAAGCGGGGACTCAAACAAAGTCGATCTTCAAAGCCTGGAGCCCCATGGGAAAGGAAACTTTTGATAAAGGAATTAGCACAGAAATCTCAATGCCCTGGGAGGGAGAGAGGAAGTTTCGATGATGCCTAGATACCTCGAAACACCACTGACCTTTGGGAGTTTCATTTAGTCTGAAGAAGTACCTGGGTAGCTGTAGGAATATGATTTAGCATTTCCTGACGCTTAAAAACATGCAGGGGCTTCTCCAATGGGGTTGTAAGATGTTACTCAGTAAAAAACAATTTATATATGTCCTCTGCGTTTCTTTTTACTTTTGAGACCTAGCATTTTAATGGCATGTACCCTTTTCACACAGTAACGTCTGATTCATGAAACCCAGGGTTTAAACACCTCCATAAATGAGTCAAATGCATTGATATATATGCCAATGACATTTACAGCCTAACTTAGTATGTAAGAAGGGAGTGATTTCACTCACATACAAGAGAGCTTCCAATATTATACTGATATTAAGAAGTAAAAGAAATGGGGGTCTTTTCAGGAAAGCCCTGTATGTCTTCACAACAATCATTCTGCTTACATTCTGTAAAACTGCTTTCATCTTCACAAATTATAGATTTCAGTTTTTGTCTTTCTGTACAAGGGATATGCATGCTTCTTATTTGAAAACTAGAGGCTCAGTGCAGGAAAATCGTGCACAGTTAGGGTCCCTAGTGACTGCTGGGCTGCTGGGGGAGGGGGGTGAAAGATACGGGGGGTGTGTGACTCCCTCCCCCCAGCTGCCTGCCACTACTGCTGCCCGCCATGTTCCACACTGCCCCCTGATGGTCAGTGCACGTCTAACTCCTGGATTGTCAAACTCCCACCAGTAGGGGAAATTTGCATATTAGCCTCTTATTATATAGGATGGGAGTTGACTTAAGTATGTGGGTTCTCCTGTGTGGTTGCTCCAGGATGGGGTGAGTAAAAGGCATCTCAGGTAACATGCTGCGTGTCAACATACACACATTCACTTCACAGGGAGTTGGACAAACCTCTGGGGTCAGTGTCTGATCGGGGTGAGGGGGAGTCTTTTTTTTTTAAATATATTTTATTGATTTTTTACAGAGAGAAAGGGAGAGAGATAGAAAGTCAGAAACATCGATGAGAGAGACACATCAATCAGCCACCTCCTACATACACCACAGTAGAGATGTGCCGGCAAGCAAGGTACATGCCCCCAACCGGAATCGAACCTGGGACCTTTCAGTCCGCAAGCCGACGCTCTATCCACTGAGCCAAACCGGTCTCGGCAAGCAGGGGCCCTCTTAAGAGCCTTCAGGACCTCAAGCAAAGAACAAAGAACTCAGTGGCAGGCAGCAGAAAGAGGCTGGCACCCTGGCCCACCAATGGACAATGAAAGCAAATCTTCCAGAGCTTCTCTTTTCTTATCCACAAATGGGTCAATAAGGCCTACCCCATAGTACATCTGAGAACATTAACTGGGTTTGTGTCAGTAAAGCGTTGAGTACAGTGCCCAGCATAGAATAATACCCTCCCAACATGTTCAGATCCTAATCCCTGGAATCTGTTCAGATATCTCCTTACACAGCAAAAGAGAATTAAGGTTGTGGGTGGAATTGAGCTTACTAGTTATACAGTTAAATGACTCTAAGAAAGCAGGACTATCATGAACCATCCAGAAAAGCCTACTGGAATCACCAGGGTTTTTAAATGTGGAAGAAGAAAGCACAAGAGTCAATGCCAGAGGGATGTGTTCTGAGCAAATCTGGATTGGCCACTGTTGACCTTGAAGGAGACCCTGAGCCAAGGAGTGCAGGTAACCTCTAGAAGCTGGGAAAGCAAAGCAATGGTTGTCACCTAGTCCTCTAGAAAGAACTCAGCCGCGCTGACACTGTTTTAGCTCACTGAGCTGATTCACACCCCAGGTCTCTGGAGCTATTAAATGATAACTTTCATCTGTTCCAAACCATCAAGTTGATGGCTGTTGGTTACCGCAGCGATAGGAAACCAAGACATGAGTAACCAGTAAATGGGACTTATCACTGTGAACAAAAGTCAATTTTACATAAGAATGACAAGTGGTATCTATGGTGACTCCTAATGAGTGGATTTTCTTTGGAAGATTAGATAAGCTCTTACAGAACATCAAATTGAAAATTAAGAGAGCTCTTCAAGAAATTAAATATCAGAGAGAAGAGGACCCCGTGCCAGATCGCACCAGCATTCTTCCGAACTCAGAGACATTTGCTGTGAGTTCGTTTTATAAGGCACTAAATTAATCAGCTAAAAGCTCACATTAGTTGAGCACTTAAATGTGTCCAGTCCTTTTCAGACTTTATAAAGTTGCACAACAACCTTATGAGTTGGATATTATTATGCTTATTTGGCAGATTACGTTTGAGGATCAAAGAAGTTAATTTGTCAAAACCAGTACAGCAAATAAGTGACAATCCTAGATTCAAACTCGCCTCTCATCCAAAAGCTCATGTTATTCTGTGATGTTACAAGTATGCGACTCTGAGGATTATAGCATTCATTCATGTAAATTAACAGGTGTCCATCACATGGTTACTACGTGCCTGAGTAGCAGTAATGATAAGCTGCAGGGAGATGTGTCCTGTAGTCACAAGTAATTAAATAAGTGATTTCATATAATGCGACGAATGCAATGCTGGTGGTGGGGGGAGTCCTGGGTTATGGAGCCACGATTGAATCATCTGACTGAAGATTCAGAGTAATAAAAAGGGCCCTGACATGGAGGATGGGTAGGAGGGAGTCCAGCAAGAATGGGAAAGAGTAGCAAAAGACTTAGAGGTAAAAAAAGAAAAAGGAGTGTTCTTACCAATAGTTGAGAATATAGGACGTGTATGGGTGACAGGACATGGGGTGATATCGTGGTAGGTGGCAGACAGAGCATGGAGGCCTGTGTCCCCTGAGGACAGTGGAAGTGTACAAGTGCTATTACAACATCAGATTTGCATTCTTGATGTGGGGAAAGGGGAAAGGGTAATGTGTGGGCAAGGGGTACTTCAGTTCAGTTGCACATGTGCCCTGGGTGGCACTACGAGGTAATGGCGGTGGGGACTGAAAGAAAGCGTCACATGTGAGAGAAGCTTGGAAAGCAGAATTCACAGAACTGCAGAGGGGGAAATTCCATGCTAAAATGAAAGGAATTGCAAAGAATATGCTCAGGTTTCTGGTTTAGTCCATTTATATGGAGCATGAGAAAGAATAATTTACAGGGGGATGATAATGACTCCTTTGGGGGCTGGTGGAGGTTAAGATGCCTGTAAGACTCTGAAGAACTGGCTCTCAAAATAGAGTTGGGACCCGGATATAGAGGATTTCTCTACAGTGTTTAGACAGCAACCAAATCCAGGGAGTCGATGATATAAGAATTAAAGTGATAAAAAAAAAATGGGTTGAGGACAGAGCCCTGAGGATCAGCCACTTTCTGAAATGAGCAGAGGAAAGGGATGCTGCTAAAGAAATGAAAGTAGGGAGAGAGAGGAAGGAAAGCGATGAGGAGAGAGGCCAGAGGTAGGAAGTATGTCAAGAACCAAGGAGTGAGTGAATTCAGGGAGAATGTGTGAGTGTTTTCCAGGATTATCTATGTCAAGGGTATTCAGACTTACTGATTCCCCTGCCTGGAATGTTCCTTCTGCATCTGTGCATCGCCCCCCTCCCAATTTTCACAAAACTCCTCCTCATCTTGGAAGCCACACCTGAACACTGGCTTCCTGTGAAGTATGCCAGGCCCCCCTGCTGTCTGATCAGTAGCACCCTGTGTTTCTTGTCCTTCAAAGAACCATCAGAATCGCCGTTGGTGAGAATAAGTCAATAAATACATGTCTGGTTAATGCATTGTTTATCCCTCTATCTTCCATGTCCTCCTTAATGTCTGGCACAAAGCAGAAACTCAATAAATGGGGTGCTTAACACGTGCATAACCAGTAATTGCTCAATAAACATTTGTTCGTTTGAGGTGATATGGGCATTAACTGCATACGCTCTGCAGCCATAGTGCCTGGGTTCTAATCCCAGTTCAGCCACTTCCTAATTACATGCAATTTCACATAATCATTTAATGACGTGATTCTGCAGAACATCTAAACACAAAATCTCTTGGGTTCTGCCTATCAGTTGTTAATTTTCTCCAGGGGATTTTGATTCTTTATCATTTCACTCTAAAATCTGAAGTGCGCCTCCTGTGAACTTGCCCCAGAGATGGTGGTCTTTGTTTCTACCTCCCCTGCCCTACACTGTAAGGACTCCATGAGATGATGATGTATGTGAAAGTGTTCATAAGTCGCTAAAAACGAAACCAAGCTCAATCACTGCAGAATGCTCATCCTTAGTGGCACCTGAAATGGCCTCTCGTCTATGTCTGTATTGACTGTTGGTTTAGTTTTAATGACAGTTGCATACTCTGTTGTTTAAACAAACCATTCTCAGACTTGGAGTGGAGCAGGTAAAATCAGTAATTGCTTAATTGTATGTGCACAATAAGGCTTGGAAGTTTCAATAATAGTGGCCATGATAAAATGCTGGAGAAAGACAAGTCCCTGGTTAGGTTGAAAAGTCTAAAATTGCATCAACAGTTATCCAGTTTTGCTGGCCTTGGTGGCACCATGCTGTATCTAAAGAAAAACAGCGGATGGAGGTCCTGACTTTAGGACCAGAATTTGATTATGTGCCATGATGTGAAGCCTCCCAGGATGCTCAACTTGCTTATGACACACAAGAACAACATACTGAGAGCATAAATCCATGAGGGTCCTAGCTCTATATAACTGAGTATCGTTCATCTAAAATATTACCAATTGCCCTAGCCGGTTTGGCTCAGTGGATAGAGCATCGTCGGCCCGCAGACTGAAAGGTTCAATTCCAGCCAAGGGCATATGCCCAAGTTACAGACTTGATCCCCAGTAGGGGGCATGCAGGAGACAGCCAATCAATGATTCTCTCCCAGGATGTTTCTATTTCTTTCTCCCTCTCCCTTCCTCTTTGAAATCAATAAAAAAAATTTAAAATAGTGATAAAAATTTTTAAAATAGTGATAAAAAAAATAAAATATTGCCACAGGCAATGCTGGAGACCGGATAGAAATATTTTTGTTCCAAATAAGTCCTATGGGCTGTGCCAACTGTGGGAAACCCCAGAGCAAATGTTTACATTTTGTCTAAACTTCAGAAACCTTTTTCCTCCAACTAATTTGCCTAATTTCTAATAGCTTTTGAGTGTTTTTCTCTTTTTTCGTGTTTTTTTTAAATATGTAGTTATTAGTGTTCTAATAAAAGCATTTCAATTTGAAAAATAAATAAATAAATAAATAAATAAAGTCCCTAACAATTATATCAGCTTCTCTCTTCTGTGAAAGTGGGCAAACATCACTGCCAGTTTAGCCAATGAAGATGGACAGAAGATTTACCTTCTGCCTTCTTCTGCCTTCTTCCTCCATTAGAAACCTCCTTTTTGCAGTTCTTTCATTCTGATTCCTAAAGAAGTGACTTTATGACTTAGTGTTGCCAACGCAGTGCACCAGGATTCACCTGTGAATAGCAGCCAGAGCCTGCAGTCTGCTGTGGGGAGGCTGGGGTATTGTCACTAGGGATGGATAAGAAAAGTGGTCTGATATTTGTGCACATCGTTTGTTGTTGTTTGTTGTTCTTGTCACCTGTGTTGGTTTAAGCAAAAAAAAAAGTTGTTTGAGAGAACAACTGGGAACTCAAAGTGAACAGTTTCCATATGAAGGAACAAGAAAAGGAAGTAAACAGAAAATGAAGTAAACAGAAAGGGAAGTAAACAGAAAAGGAGGGGGAGAAGGAGAAAAGGAGGAGGACAAGGAGGAGGGGAAGGAGGAGGAGGAGGAAGAGAT
>PVJN01011674.1:0-53808 GCA_004026805.1 Lasiurus borealis
GCCTTGCCTCTACATTTTAGACCTTGATTCATTCATATGGTACCAGGAACTCCTGGATAAATTGCCCCTACTTCCTTGCTCAATACCTAACTGTCCTACCCTCACTAGAATCTCTGAGAGACCCATGTTTTACCTATTCATGGCATCCTTGAGAAAAACATGCTCTCCATTTCAATAAAACAGCCATGTATGTTCCAGGGTTTTGCAATGGGGGTTAGGAGCCAGAAGCCTGATTACACAAGCTTATTAATACCTGAACAGGGTATTAATAAGGCAAGCAGATTTGGAGAAGCAATGCCATTGCAAAAGGGCTATTCCCCTTTTTATTCATAGAAACACGCATGTTAGTCGCAGCCATTTGCATTATTTCCTAATAACAGGCAGCTTGGTTACATGTAATAAGTATGAACTGTACATTGTGGGCAGATCCCTCTCCTTTCAATGTTATTTTTAAAGAAGAATGTCTTCCTTCAGGCGATAAGTGATTATCTTTCCCGATATTACGGACAGGATTGACTCGCTTCATCCGTCTGTCTGCGGCCAGACACATCTGTAGAGGGGCACGCATTTACCTTGAGGATGGAAATTTGGGAAAAATCCTTCTCTTCAAAATAGGCATGCGTAATGAGCTGAAGTTTTGCTTGAAGCAAGCCATAGAGAGGCTTAAAGGGAAAAAAAAAACAAAAAACAGAAAACAAAGAAAACTGCCGTTAGTATGATGAGTCAAAAAACAAACACCGCACAGCCTTTCCGCCTGAAGAGAACAGGACGAAGGGAGTTAGTGACTTTCAACGTGGGGACCCTACTCTTCACTGAGAGCCTGACCTCACCCCTGCTCGCTCCCTGGCTGCCGGGAAAGGTGCCAGACCCACTCAGCGGGCAGTGGCTGAGTGTGGGCACAACCTTATGGGTAACCGGGCACTTCACCCCTGCTCACCTGCTTGCTGCTGAGCCTGGGTAGCTGAGAAGACACATCTTAAGGAGTTGCTTTCAGAACCAACACTTAGAAACAGTGTTGGGGAAACACTTAGAAGATACTGGGCCCCCCGAAAGGACGTAGATGTTAGCTATTATCATCATAATGCAAATCATAGTTCTGCTGGCTTGTGGAGACTTTAACTGTCCTTGAAGCAGCCAGTCCTTACAGCCAGTTGAACATTCATAATTAAATTTCTGTTTTCTGTCCTCTGTGGCAGCCCACAATTAAATTAGTCTGTGTCCTCCATCATAATATTTTTCTATATACTTGAACACTGTTACTCCTTATTCTTCATTTTCCTACTTAAGACCCTCTCTTACTGTTTGCATCCTTTTATTTGTAATGTTCTTTTCTAGATGTTTTCTGATATCTGTCCTATTTAGGATGCAGAGACCAGTGCTGGATATTTTTTTTTAATTCATTAAGACAGGTGATACTGGAATAGTTCCCCCAGTATTCCTGTTACTGTATCATTATTACCATCTGAGTATAAATTCATGATTTTCACTGTAATTTTTAAAGCACTGTATTATTTTAATCTATAGACTACAATGCACTATGAACCACCGACCCCTCAGTGTGAGCTAGCTCTCGCCATGCCCTAGGCCTGTTTAAAGACAGGACAGATTTTCAACCCAATTTTACCTCTTAGTAGTTATATGTCTACGAGAGACATCTTTTTTTGTCTGAAACATATCTTTACTTGTAAAATGAGGACAGTAAATACTTATAGCTCACAGTTGTTATGAGCATTCAAATGACAATTATATCTAAAAAGTGTCTGGTATAGAATTAATACCTGACACATAGGTACTGGATAAATGACATTTATTTTCATGACAGCTGTTCTTTGAAGAATGATTACTGAGTAAGCTTTCCCACACCTTGCATTTGCTTTTATTATCTAGTACTCCCACGCTTTCTTTTCTTTGCTCATCTGACCCAATATAAAAAAAGTATTTCACTGATGTATATTTTTCAGGCCACCTTCTAGAAATTGTACACAGATCAGATTAGCAGTCTACCAACTTCTTGATATTTATAATCACTCCTTTTCTTGACTATTCTTGCCCTATACTTAAAAATTACTGTCTTGGGAGAAATATTCTGATCCTCAGAATCTTAATGTGAAGGTCAGTAAGTATTAAACTATTCTTATTCAGATATTTTCTTTGTTTTTAAACTTAGTAATAAAAACCAAGATAAATGATTTCTTGCAAAACTCAACTTATATGAAACAAATTACATTTAAATTGTCTATGGCTATAAGAAATTGGGTCAATGCAGAAGAAATAATCAAACAAAATCTATACACAATAGTGACTAGGCTAATTAAGATATTCTCATCTTTGGTTTAGGTTAATGGCAGAAACATCTATATTCAGTAGTCATACAGATCTAAGGTAATTAGCATGATAGAGATCTGGATTTTCCCCACAAGGGACGTTTGGGTATTATATATTTACATGTAGGCTTAGGTATCTGGTGTTATTGGTAAAGGTGTTATTATACTATTAGTGATAAAAGTGGAACATCACACATGATTTAATGAAGAGAGATATAAAAAAAATAAGTGTTACCTATTCTTTTTAAAAAATATACTTAAAATGATGATACACTTGTAACTGATCAAAAGAAGCGATTGAAAAGCACTGTTCTAGTGAATTTCATTATGCACTTCCCTTCCTCCAACATTTTCAGTTTCTATAAAGAGCAAGTGAAGGCTACAATTTCATCATAAAAGGGTCACGTACTTCTAGGTTCATCAATAAAATCCGAATATGATGAGAGTACTATGAATTTTAGTAAATGTTATTTATTCAAAGTCTTGGGAACAAAACAAAAATGTCTAAGTGAAATGTACCTTTCGGTCACATGTCCCTCTTCCCCACAACCTGTCTGTGAGAGCTTCTCCTCTGACCTCGCTTGGGGTGGAGGGCAAAGGACAGGAAAGTGCTGCGGGCAGAGAGAGCGGAGCTGCGAAACCTGAACATGGAGGCCCTGGGGAGTCTGAAGGTATTTCCGGGTCTGTCCTGACACTAATAACGCTGATCCTCGGGCGGGAATCTGTCAGGAGGCTTAGCAAACACGCGAACAGGGAGGGATCTGGCCTCTTACCAGCTTGCTGAGAACACAGACGCTTTTCTGCACAGTCTCTCTGGTGACATCCGCATGCCGGACTTTCAATGCCTATGACAAACAGTCATCATTAGAAATACCTATTACAGTCATTATTAGAAATACCTATGACAAACAGTCATTATTAGAGATACCTATTACTAACCATCATTATTAGAGATACCTATGACAGTCATTGTTAGAAATACCTATTACAAACAGTCATTATTAAAAATACCTATTATAAACAGTCATTATTAGAAATACCTATGACAAATAGTCATTATTAGAAATACCTATTAGAAATAGTCATCATTAGAAATACCTATGACAAACAGTCATTATTAGAAATACCTATAACAAACAGTCATTATTAGAAATACCTATTAGAAATAGTCATCATTAGAAATACCTATGACAAACAGTCATTATTAGAAATACCTATAACAAACAGTCATTATTAGAAATACCTATAACAAACAGTCATTATTAGAAACACTTAAAAATAATTCTTCTTCCACATGAAAATAGCAAGGAGATAGAGAACAGTTCTTGCCTGTGCTTAATTACATTCAAAAAGTATTTATGGAGACTCTCAGAAAATATTCCTTGGGTGAGAAAGTGTCCGCCGGGCAGGGCACTACGTGCTGGCATACAGGAGGCGAGGGGAACAGTGAGAGATGGTCCCTATTATCAGGAATTCACAGTCTGACGGGCACGCTTTCTGTGCGAGTGGCCACGCTCCATGCCAATCAGCCACCCTCGTTCTGGCGGTGAAATGGGCTGCCCTTTCAGAGCCACTGTTTCTGGTGGGAAGGAGGTGGCTTAAGAGATGACAAAAAGCTTGGCGGCGGTGGCTGTCCTAGGCACTTAGAGTCTCTTCTGGAGGCGGGTGTGGCAGCCAGCTCTGAGCTGTGTCACATGCCTCCATGATTCCGGGGGTGACCAGGTGAAGCTGTGTGGGAAGTAAGAATGACCTCCCTCTTCTCCCCCCTTTACCCCTCAGTGCGCTGCCTGACAGCTCCCGGGTCTGTCCTGAGAACCAAGGGTCTGTCCCGGTCCCTGCCTCCAGCCGCTGCGGACCGGTGGCTGCATGAAGGCAGTGGCGAGCCTTCCCTCGATCTGCTTCTCCCTCTCCACCTGGATTGGATTCATTCATCAGGCCCCCCCTCATTCAAGGGGATCCAAGTCCTTCTCTTAGGCTCTGGGCCCTCTGCTGTCTGGCTTATCTGTCTGGTTACCCAGAGAGGCTAGAAAAACGTGGAGAGAAGGGCAGCCCCAATATACTCTGGAGAGGATCAGAAGTGGGGCTGGGGGAAGTGGGGGGAGAGAGACAGGCAGTATGAAATGCCACCTAAAGATTACACGGATCATGAGAACTGTTGATAAAACTGTAGGGGGGCAAAACCGGTTTGGCTCAGTGCATAGAGCGTCAGCCTGTGGACTGACAGGTCCCAGGTTCGATTCCAGTCAAGGGCATGTACCTTGGTTGCAGGCACATCCCAGCAGGGAGCGTGCAGGAGGCGGCTGATCCATGTCTCTCTCTCATCGATATTTCTAACTTTCTATCCTTTTCCCTTCCTCTCTGTGAAGAAAGGAAAAATCCATAAAATATATTAAAAAAAAATCTGTAGGGGATAAGAGGGAATAAAGGAACAGACTTCCAAGAAAGGGCAGTAGCTGAATGCATCTCACAGAAAAGAGTGTGAGGGTAACGTATATGAAGAAATGAAATGCACAAAGCTACCATCCAGATTATCCTTCCGCAAAAATCCCAGTGCTGTTCAGAAGCAAACCATGAAAGGGAAGCTGCACACCTCAGTGCATGTGAATTTATTAATCAGAGCTTTAAGCTGGCAAGTAGTTTAAAAATTATGAAAATCGTAGTCATAGATAACTAAGATAACCGGAAAGGAGTTTGGAGCTACTAAAAGTACTTTCTAGTGCTTCTAAAATGCTGCTTCAAGAAACAAAAAACAAAAGACACCCATTACCACTCCATTTTCCTAAGTTACACACCAAACACTAGAAATAGAAAGTTCAAGGATACCATGAAATGTAAATACAGTATTCTGCAGACAAATGACTAAGGTTGGTATTCCTATTTGAAAACAATGTGCAAAATATGTCATGATCCAAATATAATTATAATCGCCCACATCAACTCACAAAGACATTTATGTGAGTAAATTGTCAGTATTGGGCAAAGAGCTACAAACCGTTTATAAAAATGGAAAACAATATCACAGGTCCACATATGCATGTCCCCAAATTTTACATTTTGGGCGGGCAATATTTAAGGAAGAATTTCCAAGGTTTTTTGTTGTTGTTCAGTGTAACTGTCTTACCTTGGCCTCAATCTGCCGGTAGCAAGAGATGCCATATATGGTGGCTCCATTTCCATTTCTGGGCGGCAAGTGAAAGAACACAGTATCTAGAAGACACACAGAAAAGGCAGATACGAAAGCGATTACCCTCATGAGTGAATAATGACACTGAAGTTGTTAAAATGCAGTCATTACAACAAGACTGGAGCCGGAACCCGTGTGACTTCCTTCCAGCATCACTCCCACTGGCGGTGAGAACTCCTCTCACGCCCTCCAGTACACACCAACCACCAGAGCACAGAAGGCTGGATCAGAGCAGGTCTCACTGGGACTACGGTCACTTATCTCAGATTATACTCGATCTATACAGGCTTCTTCCAGATGAAAACAAAATAGAGAGTTGAAAAACTAAAAGCAATGCCTGATTCTTGACCAGACACTCCCGCACGATGGGGCAATCTGAACACAGCCTGGCTATAAGTGGCATTATGGACTTACTGACAAATCCCTTCGCTGTAGTACTGATATTGATTATCCTGGGAATGACCTCATTCTTGGAGGTGCATGCTGAAGTCATCAGAGCTAAGGTGTCATGATATTTACAACTGACTTCCAAGCGGTACAGGCAAAACTGGGCACCGGCACAAATACAAAGAACACTATGGAATATTCGCTGTACTAGTCTTTCAGCTTTTCTGCAGGTTTAAAAGTGTTCATAATACAAAATAATCGGGATAAAAACATCTGTAAGGCCCTAACCGGTTTGGCTAAGTGGATAGTGTCAGCCTGCGGACTGAAGGATTCCAGGTTCGATTCCGGTCAAGAGCATGTACCTTGGTTGCGGGCACATCTCCAGTGGGGGGTGTGCAGGAGGCAGCTGATGGATGTTTCTCTCTCATCGATGTTTCTAACTCTCTATCTCTCCCCCTTCCTCTCTGTAAAAAGTCAATAAAATACATTAAAAAAAATCTGTAAGGTTAAAATGTGATATTTGAAGTGTATTTACCTGTATAGTAACATTTGCTCCATTTCATCAATAATTAAACAGTTAATCCAACCGAGTCCAACTGAGTCTTTTGGTAGAGCCTCTACTACATGATAAAATGTAGTTCTTAGCCAAGACCAAGTTGGCTCAGTGGATAGAGCATCGGCCTGTGGACTGAAGGGTCCTGGGTTTGATTCCAGTCAAGGGCATGTATCTTGGTTGTGGGCACATCCCCACTGTGGGGCGTGCAGGAGGCAGCTGATGGATGTTTCTCTCATCGATGTTTCTGGCTCTCTATCTCTCTCCTTTCCTCTCTGTAAAAATCAATAAGATATATATATATATATATTTTAAAAATGTGGTTCTTCATTACGCCTGTCAAAGCACGCACTGTGGGCGGGAAGAGGCGGTGCTGGCCTCACAGCGGTGCTCTTCGGGGTGCTGCGTGGTCCGCCCCATGAAGGCGAGCTTTCAGGCAGAGCGCTGGGGTGATGGTGGCCCGGGAGGTGGAGAAGCAGTGACAGCGGTTTCCATGGGCACCGGGCACTGACCTTGTAGGTTTGCAGGCAGCGCCCAGGCAGCCTGCGGTGCAGGGAGGCCTTGCGTTGGCTGAGCGGAGCTGACGTACGAACGCAGGAAGTGCTACCAGCAGCGAACGCCCTAATCTGGCTCAGCGCTCACGCTGGCCAGGTTCCCGGCAAGAGGAGCCGAGGTTCACCAACCGTCACAGGGCCAGCCTGGCCCTCGGCTGGAGAGCCTCCTGATCCTTTAGAGCAGCGGTTCTCAACCTGTTTTAATGCCGTGACCCTTTAAGACAGCTCCTCATGTGATGGTGACCCCCAACCATAAAATCATTTCCGTTGCTACTTCATCACTGTAATGTTGCTACTGTTAATGAATCGTAATGTCAATATCTGTGTTTTCCCTTGGTCTTAGGCTCTACAGCAGCGGTTCTCAACTTGTGGGTCACGACCCACAGGTTGAAAACTGCTAGCAAGGTCGTCTAAGACCATCGGAAAACAGATATTTACATTACGATTCATTAACAGTGGCAAAATGACAGTGATGAAGTAGCAATGGAAATAATTTTAAGATTGGGGGTCACCACCACATGAGGAACTGTATTAAAAGGTCACAGCATTAAAAAAGGTTGGGAACCACTGCTTTAGAGCCACAGGCGGCTCTTTGGGCCCTGGAGTGTGGCTCTTACACAAAAGACCAGGGCCTGGGCGAGTCTATTTTGAAGAAGTGGCGTTAGAAGAAGTTTAAGTTTAAAAAATGTGGCTCTCCGAAGAAATGTCAGCCGTTGCACTGTTGGTATTTGGCTCTGTGGACTAAGGAGTTTGCCGACCACTGCTTTAAGAGCATGAGGAGTCAGCTCCAACCAGCTCTTAAACATTTTATAAATAAGCACAATCAACTGTCCTTTTTCTTTCTTTCTTCTTTTTACCACATGACTGAACAGCAGGCTGTGTGAATGAATCCTTTCATTCATTCATTCGTTTGATAATCCTCGCCCGAGGATGTTTTTCATTGCTTTTTAGAGATAGTGGAAGGGAGGGGAGAGACGGAGAGAGAGAAACATCCATGTGACAGGAACACATAGACACCCTGACTGGTTGCCTCCCAAATGTGTCCTGACAGAGGTGACCGGGGCAGACCGGGGACCCAGCCTGCAACGGAGGTACGTGCCCTTGGCCGGAATGGAACCTGAGACCCCTCACTCCGAGGGCCGACACTATCTCCACTGAGCCCCACTGGCGAGGGCCAATGGCATTTCACGTACAAAGTACTCAGCATCTAAGACGTCCTGTCAAACTTTAAAAAATGACGCTGACTGGTCCCGGCCCGCCTCCCTACCTTCCTGGTAGTTGTGCGCGCCGTCGGGCAGCGCCAGGAAGGGCAGGTACTTCCACTCCTCGGGCAGGGCGGGGCTGTCGTGTCCGTCTCCCGGGATCAGGGGCGGGTAGGAGAACTCCACCTGGAACGGAAAGAATGTTCTCAGCCAGGGCCGGCGGATCAAAGGGAGAAGTTTATCTTGAGAAGCAGAGATGCTTTTAGCCGCGGGACAGTGGTGAGGGCAGGCCACACTGCTGACGTCATTTGACATGATCAGCAGACCTATGTGTGGGATAGATGGGGGCAGGGTGGGGTGGGGGGAGGGAAGGAGTTAAAGGACTTGTATGCCTCTCCCTCTTTCTTACTGAAGAGGCGGCTACATGTTCCGGTGCCTGGGAGGGAGGTGGCGGCGGCAGCGAGGGGGCTGAGGTTTACATGTGGGAGCGTCATCAGACAGAAGGTCATGGGCACCAGGGAGCCCCGAGGACACCCAACATCCTATTGACCAGAGTGGAGGGGCACCCCCAACAAAGGAGTCCGAGAAGTGAGCCGAGATCCACCAATCGGCTGCCCTGTGCCCAGTACTTACATCTCCAAGTCTATGGATTGTTTTTTTTTTTAATATATTTTATTGATTTATCACAGAGAGGAAGGGAGAGGCACAGAGAGTTAGAAACATCGATGAGAGAGAGACATCGATCAGCTGCCTCCTTCACGCCCCCCACTGGGGATGTGCCTGCAACCAAGGCACATGCCCTTGACCGGAATCGAACCCGGGACCCCCTCAATCCGCAGGCCAATGCTCTATCCACTGAGTCAAAACGGTTTCGGCAAGTCTATATGGTTTTGATGGGGGATTGGTGGGGCGTGAGGAGGTGTTAAGCAACATTTGGGATTTCTTATTATTTTTCAAGATGGAGAATTGATCAATGGAAGTTCAATAAAGTCTCTCCAACATTGTGTCTTACAGAAAGAACAAAGGTTTTTTTAAAAAAATATATATATTTTTATTGATTTTAGGGAGAGGGAGAGAGAGATAGAAACATCAGTGATGAGAGAGAATCATGGATCAGCTGCCTCCTGCACGCCCCCCACTGGGACCAAGCCAACCACCCAGGCATGTGCTGTTGACCAAAATCAAACCCAGGACCCTTCAGTCCACAGGTTGACGCTCTATCCCCTGAGCCAAACCAGCAGGGGCAAGATCAAAGTTTTTAGTATGTGCCCCAGGTGCTGGCATCCCCAGGCTAATTATTAGCATTTTCTCTGAGCTTCTAATTCGTTTTATGGACTTACTGTGATGAGTGAGACTTTGGGAGAAGAGGGCAGAATAAAATACTAGTGAGCTGTTTTAAAATGTTATCATTCAGCCTGGCCAGGGTGGCTCAGTGGGGGTCACTGGGTCAATTCCCGGTCAGGGCACATGCCCAGGTTGCAGGTCCCATCCCCAGTAGGGGGAGTGCAGGAGGAAGGCAAACAATGTTTCTCTTGATGTTTCTATCTCCCTTCCTCTCTCTCTCTCCCTCTCTCTCTCTCAAAAAAAGAAAAAAAAAATCAACAGAAATATATTTAAAAACAAAAGGATTGGCTCAGCAGATAGAGCGTCGGCTTGTGGACTGAAAGGTCCCAGGTTCGATTCCGGTTGAGGGCATGTACCTTGCTTGCGGGCACATCTCCACTGTGGGGCGTGCAGGAGGCGGCTGATCGATGTCTCTCTCTCATTGATGTTTCTGACTTTCTACCTCTCTCCCTTCCTCTCTGTAAAAAATCAATAAAATATATTTAAAAAACAAACAAAAAAACAACAACAAAAGGATTATAATGTAATAATTCAGTATTTCAGAATATGAAAAGATACTAACGGTATATCGTTACATAAAAAGGCAAGTCATAAAACTCCATTATAGTATAACATGTTTTTGGAAAAAGTTTTGCATATCCATAAAAAGTAACGGGAGTGTGCGCCTCCTGGGTGCATGCCCTCTCTTTCCTCCTGCCCTCTTTTCCACAGGTCTGACTCTCCTAAACTCCAAGGGACCCCACGAGACTTGCAACCAGGGGAGCCATGGGCACTGACAGCTTGTCCCAGGTTAACCCCCTGGGCCTGTCCCAGGCAGGCCCCTCTTCTCTGACGCTCCTGTGAGTGACCGCAGCCCCACCTGGCTCGCTTCTCTCCCACTCCATTTCTAGAGGCTGAGCAGCCGGCCTAGACTCTGCCCCGTCGCTCCTTCTGTCCTCAGCCTTCCTTGCTCCATTGTCCCCACTTCAACAAAGGACTCTCAGAACCCAAACAAAACAAAACGGGAAGGGAAGGAAGATTTCCCCAGGACTTGAAATGCTAGTTTTCTTTTTTTCTTCTCTATATTTTCGCACTCTTCTACTGCAGTGAATATATATTACTTATGATTAGAAATGTTACATATATATATATTTCTATAGAAACATCAATGATGAGAGAGAATCATGGATTGGCTGCCTCCTGCACGCCCCCCACTGGGGATGGAGCCCACAACCCAGGCATGTGCCCTTGGCCGGAATCAGTCCCCAGGCTGATGCTCTATCCACTGAGCCCAGCTGGCTAGGGCAGAAATGTTACTTTTTAAAAGTCAGCTGGAATATGACTTAAAATTGTCTAAAAAATCCAATTTTCCTGACAGCGGAGGAGCTGTATGGTGTGTTGGGGTCAGTCGATGTTCAGGTTCTTGGGGAGAACGGGAGGAAGAAGAAGGAATCCCAGAGCCCCTCACTCTCTCCCCGTCCACCCCTGTCTCCCTCCTGCGGTGCCATCCCCCGTGGACCAGGCCTTCTGCTGTCCTCTTGCTCTAGCAAAGGCCCCGCTCAGCCAAGGCTCTCACTCACTCCTGCGAAAGACAATTGCCCATGATGCATTAGCATTTTACCGGGAAGAGGACTTCAGCCGCAGAAAGAAGGGCAGGCAGCTTCTAGCGACTGGGGAGGTGACAGAAGACGAAAGCACCCGCCTGCTATTTCTCCATTTCCCTTGTCAGGGTGACAACCCACCCTATTTAGCTGCCATATCAAGGCCTAAAAGACAAGGATTCCGCGCTCTGCATGTTAACGTCACGGCGCTCCAAAGCCAGGCATGTTCATCACCGCGCACACGAAAAGCCTGCTGGACAGCGGGAACCAGCCTCCACCAGAACATGCAAGTTCGAGAAACAACAGTCCTGGGGGGGAGGGGGCGACGCAGGACTGTCTCGCAAGTTTCTCTGAGCAGCTGACACACCTCGGGACTTCTTCTCCCCCAACCCCGAGCTCCCCAGCTGTGTCCTGTCTGCTCCATCAGCTCTTAGCCTTTCTTACTGTCACCACGGGATCTCCTCACAGCAGGTGCCCACGCTCCCTGCGCCAGCCAGCCATCTGTCACCCAGGCCTGAACTGGTCAGAGCTGGCCAACATCGCCCTCACGTCCTGGTGGGCAAACTGCGGCTGGCGAGCCACAGGCGGCTCTTGGGCCCCTTGAGTGTGGCTCTTCCACAAAATACCTCGGCCTGGGCGAGTCTATTTTGAAGAAGTGGCATTAGAAGAAGTTTAAGTTTAAAAAATGTGGCTCTCCAAAGAAATTTCCATCGCGTGCTGTGGATATTTGGCTCTGTGGACTAAGGAGTTTGCCGACCACTGGCCTAACACAACCTTCCCTCCCATCTCCACAACCCGTCCCTGAGTTTGCAACACCACATCCTGTTACCCCAGGAGATGTTCCCGGGATGGGACCCCTCAGATCACCAGGAAAATGTATTGTTCTCTCCCTCGTTCTTCCTGCTTTACTCACCATTGGAAATGGTATAAACATGCGTTCTAGTACTTCCATAATTCTATGTTTTTTAAGAAGTACAATCTGGTAAGACCAGTTTAATTAAGAATTAAAATGTCTAGCCATGTATACAAAACCACAAACAGAACAAAATTCAGAAGAGCGGTCAAAAATCAAGTAATACTTACAACTTTTTAGACATCACTTTGGAAAATAACTTCCCTATTAATTTGAGTGTTTTGAGGAAAGTTCCAATCTATGAAAGAACCGAAAGGACTAATTGATATGCATTTGGTCATATTATTTTGCCAAAAAAAAAAATACACTAACATGACACATACACTTTATATTACTTAGTGCCACAAAGCAAATAATGAACCAATAAAACTCTGGAACACACAATCTACAACAAGTAAACTACTAAGAGGAGGAGCCCATAAATTATATTGTGTCAAAGGCTAATTTCAGGTGAGTTTTTAAGGAAGAAAGGTCCTTTGCTAAAGACTCAGTTTTTAAACATTTCAGGAAAAGAATGGGGATAGATAAATATCTCAAAACTATTTCTTATTGTTTATAGTATTACAAATGGTAATACATATGTTCCCCTTCCCCTCCCCCATAAGCAATGGATGCAAGACACTGGAGGGGGCGGTGGGAGGTGAGGGCATGTGTGTGTGTGGAGAGTGGGCTGGGGGAAGGTCAAAACTATTTTAGATGTCTTGGTAGTACTTCCACTCACTTAAAAAAGTGTCCTAAATGTTAAGTATAGCCATCAACTAGAATTCTCACCACTAGAAATTAATATTACCTAAAGAAGAATTCACTCCCGCAAATTATCCCAATAAACGTGAAAAAAATGGCCAAGTGATAAAATTATTAGATGTTGCCCAAACCGGCTTGGCTCAGTGGATAGAGCATCGGCCTGTGGACTGAAAGGTTCCAGGTTCGATTACGATCAAGGGCATGTGCCTTGGTTGCCGGCACATCCCCAGTGGGGGAGCGTGCAGGAGGCAGCTGATGGATGTCCCTCTTTTATCGATGTTTCCAACTCTCTATCCCTCACCCTTCCTCTCTATAAGAAATCTATAAAATATAGATTAAAAAAATTATTCGATGCTCACTTTAATTTAAATGGAGGAGTTTTTCATGAAATTATATTTCATTAAAATATACCTGAAGGCCTCGATGGTGAAAAACATGGGAGACAAGATGATGGAACATCTGCCTACATGCCCAGTCTGGGGTCCTCAGCGCGGCTGATGGAAGACAGCTTTAATCTTGTGGTCCACGTGAAGGGACCTCACTCCTGTCTCATGACAGTCACTCCAGAGCAGCTTTTAACAGAAGAGCCTACACATCCCCCTCCGCCTAGCTGTCATGCTTAATGAGCCCTGCGGACTGCTGCCAGCCATTTCTCTACACACAGGTTTTCCTTTGGTTCCCCTGGGTCTAAAAATGGCAAATGACACCCAGGATGGGGATTTTCGCGATGAATAATCTCAGGGACGGAAAGAACTGGTGAGCGGCATGGCCTGCAGCAGCGGGCACATGGGAAGGCCAGCCTCCCTGAGCGCCCGCCCACGATCTGAAGTCAGTCACAGGCCAGTGGCCATGCCCTCTGTGCCCGCACCTGGAAGGACCATCTTAAGTTGGTGAGTACATCCCACGGGAAATCTTACACCAGGAGACGCTCTGAAACACCGGACCCACTGGTTTTGTCTCTGCGCTGCCTGAGTTTAGCAAGAGTCCTGTTTGGCTGAGCCAGAAACCCCTTCACCGCTGACGGAATCAATTCCCATTCACCGACCCCCCAGTCTGCTCCTCGCCTAGCAATCCCCACTGCTCCCTGGTGCATTCTGAATCCAGCCTGGTTCTAGGGTGAGATCTCTTTTTCCCTCCTGCAGCAGCTTTTCTGAATAAAATGTGGTTCTACCGCTTTTAACTATGGTCCAGCTCGGGTTTTCCTGAGAGTACCAGGTCAGCTGTAAGGATGCTTAGTCACTTAACCTTTCTGGGTTCCAGTTGACTCACCTGTAAATTTTATATACATATATATATATATATATATATATATATATATATATATATATATATATATATTTTTTTTAAATGGATTTTTTACAGAGAGGAAGGGAGAGGAATAGAGTTAGAAACATTGATGAGAGAGAGACATCAATCAGCTGCCTCTTGCACACTCCCTACTGGGGATGTGCCCGCAACCAAGGTACATGCCCTTGATCGGAATCGAACCTGGGACCCTTGAGTCCACAGGCCGAGGCTCTATCCGCTGAGCCAAACCAGTCTCGGCCTGTACATTTAAGAGGGATGGAGTGGATGATCTCTGAGGACCCCAGCCAGGTCTAACCTTCTCAGGAAGAAATAAGGTACAGAAAAGAAAAATCAGCACTTTGGACTTGCTGGAGGTCTGGGAGCTATGACTCCCACATAGTGCTCCTTTTACAGGACCGTCACCGTTATAAACCTCAGGGCTGAGACCCCAAACCAGACACATCCACAGGAATGCCCGGGTGCCACCTCAGCCCCCAGTGCCTCTTGCACCTCACAACCTGTGGTCCGGTTGTCTTTACCCTGCAGCAGCAAGCAGCACTGCAGGTGGTTTTCCACAGTAAAGAAAGCCCAGCGGGTGTGGACCAGTGGTCGAGCGGCAACCTATGAACCAGGAGGATTCCACATCAGGGCACAGGCCGGGTCTGTGGGTCCCATCCCCTGTATGGGTTGTACAGGAGGTAGCTGGCCAATGATTTCTCCCTCTCCTTTCCTCTCAGAAAGCAATAAAAATATATTAAAAAGAAAATAAAGTAATTTTTCCTCTCTGGAAATAAAAATAATATTACTTTTGCCAAAACCGATTTGGCTCAGTGGATAGAGCATCGGCCTGCGGACTGAAGGGTCCCAGGTTTGATTCCGGTCAAGGGCATGTACCTTGGTTGCGGGCACATCGGCAGTGGGAGGCATGCAGGAGACGGCTGATTGATGTTTCTCTCATCGATGTTTCTAACTCTCTATCCCTCTCCCTTCCTCTCTGTAAAAAATCAATAAAATATATATTTTTAAAAAATTATATGACTTTTGCCTGTAAAACAGATATACGACATAATAATCTCGACTTTAGATGGCAGCAAAGATCTTATTGTATCTCTTACTAGTAGTTCCTTCTTTTTTGTCTCTAAACCAGTTTGGTTCTGAAGGGGCCTGACACTTCTTCCTTTTCCCCGAAAGACTCCGAAATGCCCCATGGCTCCGCAGGAGGAGCACAGAAGGTGCCAGAGCGATTGTGAGCCTGACTCCTGGGCTGTGGGGCAGAGTGACCTCAGCGAGATCGTTTTACTGCCTCCGAGCTTCAGTTACCGCGCCCATCTCCACCGGAAGTTATAAAGTGACAGGAGGAACGCTGCCAGGTTTACAGACCTGGTGATGAGGCACCCTTTGCATGCCAGGGTGCAAACGCAACTATCCTCTCACCTGTAAATATAGGGTCACCTTTTAAAACCTTATCATGTCCAGCTGCTTGGGATGTGTCAGATGCAGCACTGAACCACGCCCCTTCCTCCGTGGTCTCTCTCAATGCCATCTCTCCGAGAGGGACAAGGAATGGCAGCAAGCAGTCTCTAAAACACACAACCGTCTTCTCACGTCCGCCCTCATTTTTTTTCCTGTTATCATCCTTCTAACGAACTTAAACTTTGCCCACAGACGTCTTCTAGAATCTTACATCCCTGTAACATACAAGAAAGAAAATACAGGGGAGCCCTGACCGGTGTGGCTCAGGGGATAGAGCATCCGCCTACAAACTGAAAGGTCCCAGGTTCGATTCAGGTCAAGGGCATGTACCTTGGTTGTGGGCACATCCCCCCCAGTGGGGGGCGTGCAGGAGGCGGCTGATCAGTGTCTCTCTCTCATTGATGTTTCTAAGTCTCTATCCCTTTCCTTTCCTCTCTGTAAAAAAAAATCAATACCATATATTTTTTTTAAAAAAAAAGAAAAAAAAAGAAAAGATATGGCCGAGACCGGTTTGGCTCAGTGGATAGAGCGTCGGCCTGCGGACTGAAAGGTCCCAGGTTCCATTCTGGTCAAGGGCATGCACCTTGCTTTCGGGTGCATCTCCAGTATGGGGTGTGCAGGAGGCAGCTGATCGATGTCTCTCTCTCTTCGATGTTTCTAACTCTCTATCCCTCTCGCTTTCCTCTCTGTGAAAAATCAATAAAATATATTTTTTTTTAAAAAAAAAGAAGATAGGGGCGCTGCTGTCACTAGTGGCAGCCAGGAGCATCTTCGATATTTCACCCATTTCCATTTCCCCTTGGCCAGGACACTGTGACATCACCGCCTCCCAGGGCCTGTGCTCCTTCGCTAACCCTGCTCCTCTGTTCTGTCCCCCTGCCTTCCATGCATCGCCTGCACAGGTGCCATTGTCTCCTTGGCTGTTCCTCGAAGCAGCTTACAAATGAGGGTACATATTTGCACCTTTCTCTGCTAGATCGGTACCTCCACTTCTTGCAAAGGAGCTGGGGAGGCCAACCGCTCACCTGCAGGCCGGAGGCGCGGGGCGAGATCGGGTCGCAGGACCGAGGCCCAATGGGAAGGCGGGGCGGGGTCCCTGCGCCGCCCCGGGCGCCGGGGCGCAGGGCTCGCCAGATAAACAAAGGGAGCGGGCGGTGTCCCCGCGCGGCAGGTGCCTCAACCGACCCGGCAGCCCGGCCAGCGCCGCCCCCCCTTCCACCCGCAGCCCGAGGGCCGGCTCTCCCCGAGGGCTCGCATCATGTGGGGGGGACAGGGGGGCACCCACAAAGTCAGCGGAGACAGAGATGCACGGGGGAGACCTGAGGAGAGAGCATCCCTCCCTCCCGCTCCCCCCAAGCACCTGCACAGCTCCCGACCCCAGCACCCCGACCCCCGGCCCCTCCTCCGCGGCTCCGTGCAGGGGCGCAGGGGGTGCAGGGGCGCAGGGGTGCAGGGGCAGGAGGCAGCGGGGAGCGGAGCATCTGCAGAGCGGAGGCGAGCTCGAGGGGGACCCGGGGCGCTGCAGGGAGCACGGGGCAGCTGGGGGTGCGGGGTGTAGGGGTGTGTGGGGGTGCGATCGGGCCCCCGGCTCACCTGGCAGCCCTTCTTGTGGTGGAAGCCGACCACCACGATGTGCAGGACGGGCCCCCGCGGGGCGCCCTCGCAGCCGCCGCGCCCGGCCTGGTCCATGGGCAGCGGCCGCGGGCCCGCACCTCCGCGCCTTCAACCGCCACGGGCGGCGGCCGGCCGAGCGGCGGGTGCCCAGGCGGCCGGCGATCGGGGGGTTCCGGGTGTCAGCCGGGGCGCCGCATGCGGCCGCGCCGGGGGCCTGGAGAGGCTGAGGCTCCCGCAGCTCCGCCCCGCCCCCCGGCCCCGCCGCCGCCGCCGCCGCCGCCGCCGCCGCCGCGCTCGTCAGCCGCCGCTTCTTCCGGGCGCTCGGCCGACGCAGCCAGCGCGGCGGGAGGGGCGGGGCCTCGGGAAGCGGGGCGGGGCCTATGGGGCGGGGCTTCATGAGCGGGGCGGGGCCGGTGGGCGGGGCCTGCGGTGACCTCCTGGCACACCTGGGCCCTGGTCTCCTGTGCATCTGCTTCCTCCTCCTATTCCTTCTCTTCCTCTTCCTCCTCAAAACCTCCGCCTGCTCCCCACATCTTTCCTCGGCGTGACTTCCTTTTTTTAATGTGTTTTCTGCGCGTTTCTTCACTTCCTTCCCTTGGATTCTGGGGCCTAGGGTCTCTCTACCTTTTATTCTTCAATATTGGGTGACATAGCGATGCTGTTCTGTGTATGTATTTAATATTGAAATGGTTGCCCAGTGTTTCTCTCTGGCTCCGTTCTATGTTTTTGTTTTTCTTCCCATTTAAATGTTGTCCATAGGAATTTGGAAGCGACTCCAGGCCTGAGGCAGAAGATCCTTGACAAAAAGGAAGTTTACAGGGAGACCTATAAAAACGATGATTCTAATCCTGCTGTCAAATCAACAACATTGAAAAGAAAGGAAGGAGGAAAACAACATTATTTTCGGTCTGTCTTGTTTCTGGGTTGATATGGGAGCTGCTCTCACCAGAGTTTTTAATTTCCTTGCTGTTGTACTGCTTCCGTTTTTTTAACAAGCATCGAACCTCATCCTTTGCCAATTTAAAGTGCATACTGGCAATACTAACCGCTTTAATGAGTCTCAGGCAGGACAGTTTGGGAGTAAACTAAAGATAGGTGCCTGCTTCAAATAGAGTTTGAGATCACTACAATAAGTGGCTGTAAAGTTTATCATTATAGTTGCACCTCCCTCAGTTTAAACAACCTTAGCAGTGGTTATTTTCCACTGTTGACCTTGACCTTTAAGGACCTGCATTCTAATCTAAGTATAGCTGAGAAAAAGAGTACCCTTCCTGCGACTGAGCTTAGTTTCTATGATTCGGTAGAACTGTTTTGATGCTAATAAAAATACTGTAGAAAATTGTCAAGATGTTGCTATCATTTCTATATTACCAAATTCTTGGCAGTTGGCTCAGAACGGTGTGAAACTACTATATTATTCCCTGTATGGAGAAGATGTGACCATTTTCTTCCATCTGGCTTGATATTCTTCACCATTGGAATGGCTAAAATTAAAATGGAATTGAACATTTTAAAAAAAGTAATTTTAGAACTCTGTGCCTATAGTGGACCCCAATTATTTAATTCATTGTGCAAGAGAGCCAACAACTGCTTTAAAAAGCTCTGTATCACTTGGTGTGCTAGGGTTCCTGGCTAACATTAAATAATTTTTCATAACTACTGTATTGCTTAAATATTTAAAAAGTATATAATTTAAAATATGCTGTAAGCAAAGAAGCTACATTGTGGGAGACACTGGGAGTCAAAGTAAGCAAGGGGATTTCCAGACATTTCCCATCTCTAAACATACAGGCTGGCCCATTTAACAGTGTAGAAGAACAACTTTTATATTAACTTCTTGAGTTGCATTAATATAATCAATTCATTAATAAGATGTCTATAGGGACAACTATGTATTGAGGTGAAAAAAACAGAAATGTATCCTCTATTAGAAAAAGTGTTGGGAGGAGGTTATCAAGACTGGAAATAACAATTTGAGATAATACTTTCTGAACATTATTATGACAGGAAACTTGCTTGTATTTTGATGATACTTGTCTCCAGGGAAACAAGTTAAGAAGTGCTTTTCTGAACACATAATTCATTTAAGAGCCTCTTCTAGTTACATATATTAATATTGGATATAAATTCTATTTTGTGTCTGCTCTAGGAGAGCTCAAGGGAGGAGAACCCTGGAGACATGAGCTAGGACATGTTTTCAAGTTCAAGCACAGCGAACTCTCCACCTGGAATGGGCTTGTTTCTTCTGTATCTTGCCTCAGGAAACAACACGATAAAATAAAACCACTCCCTTCCTGCTGCAACCTCCTTGAACTCTAGGGCGTAAATGAACTCTGTCTCCTTTCTCCGATTACAGGAGTCCCCCTTTTCCTTCTGAGGTTGAAATCATTCAGCTTTTCACTTAAAGGAAGCACTTGGCAACTTCTCGTTGGCGCGTCTGAATTGCCAGCATCGATACCTCTGCGCTTTGGGGACTTTATTAAGTAAAACAAGGATATGTGAGCCCTGAGATACCACAACAGTCACTCTGATCACCCACGTGGCCGCTAAGGGACTAATGGGCCGGAGCGTGTACAGCCTGGAGACGCTGGGCAAAGGGATGAATCACTTCCAGATTGGGTGAGAGGAATGCTGGGAGGTTTCCCCACTGCTCCGGGGGTGCAATTTCAAAGTGATGTGTTGTTTATTTCTGGAATTTTCCATTTAATATTTTCAGACCATGCTTGACCAAGTGGAACTGAAACCATGGAAAGCAAAGTCACAGATAAGGAAGACCTACTGTGGAAAGAGGCTTTCTTTATTCTTTATCCATAGTATTGGAAATTGCTAATGGTCATTCTATTACTGGAAAGGAATGCAAAGTATGAACTTTCCTTGAAGCGTATTTTTCTGAATTTTAAACTCGACCAAGTAATGACTTGAATGTGGTCTCTGCTCTCATTCCGGTAGGGAGAAAATAAAACAAGACTAGAGATAGCTTTTAACCTGTTTGGCTCAATGGATAGAACGTCGGCCTGAGGACTGAAGGGTCCCAGGTTCGATTCCGGTCAAGGGCATGTACCTCGGTTGCGGGCACATCCCCAGTGGGGGGCGTGCAGGAGGCAGCTGATCAATGTCTCTCTCTCATCGATGTTTCTAACTCTTTAACCCTCTCCCTTCCTCTCTGTAAACAATCAATAAAATATATTAAAAAAAAAAAAAGAACTTGGGGGCAGAGTATCCCAAGAGTAATAAAGCAAAATCACTAAGGACTGGAGTTATGAAGGTAAACATTTGGGGAAGAAAGGGTTTTATGCCAAATTTAGAGGAAATATGTAAGATGAAAAGTAAAGTGCAGTAGGAGATATTTGGAGGTGAGCACATACCGACTGCAGAGGGTCTTCTCTCTACTTCAGTGGTTCTTAACCTTCCTAAGGCCTCGACCCTTGCATACAGTTCCTCATATGGTGGTGACCCCCAACCATGAAATTTTGCTACTGTTATGCAATGTGATGTAAATATCTGCATTTTCCGATGGTCTTAGGCGACCCCTGTGAAAGGGTCGTTCGATCCCCAAAGGGGTCGCGACCCACAGGTTGAGAACCTCTGCTCTACCTGGAATGCTGCTCCTGCCTGTTTCTGCCTGTCCAACCCTTACTCATCGTCCATGACCGGACTCCTGTTAATGCCTCTGAAGCTTCCCACGCTTACCGAGATGGTCCGTGGGCAAGTTACTAATCTTTCTGAGTATGAGGAACTTCGTCCTAACACCTGCTTCCAAGGCTAGTCACAAAGATCAGGAGGAAGTGTATTGGTTAAGTTTCCTGGCACACAGTAGGTGCTTACTATTTACGAGACGCAAAAAGCCAGGACTGGCTTGGGGTTTCCAAGGAGGTTGAATCCTACGGGGTTTTGAACTCAAGGGCCCATCTTGAGGGCTTCTCAACCTCCTCACTGACATTTGCCTTAAATCATAAATCTACTTCTCTAGAAATCTTGAAGCTAAAAGAGGTCTTTCTGCTTAATATATTAAAATTTTGTGTGCCTTGTAAATGTTGGTTCGTTGTCTCTCTCCCCCATACATCCTCAAGCTCCTTCCAGGGCAGACGACCCTGGAGCTCTATTCTGTGCACTGTTTTACACTCAGCAACATGTTGGGCAAATGGTGTGCAACTAATACTTGTGTGTTTGTTCAATGAATAAATGATGGGTGTTTACAACCTTTTGTTGTTTAGATAAATAATATTCTTTTGGCCTCTCTTGGTTAGACTCTAGCTTTACGTTCCTAGGATATAAATAAGTGTAAAACAGAGTGAGGCAGGGAATTTGCTTTCTATTCAAAAAAAGTGCAAAAGCTGTAAGGCAGTGGTTCTCCACCTTCCTAAGGCCTCGACCCTTGCACACAGTTCCTCATGGGGTGGTGACCCCCAACCATGACATTTTGCTACTGTGATGCATCGTGATGTAAACATCTGCATTTTCCCATGGTCTTAGGCGACCCCTGTGAAAAGGTCCTTTGACCCCCAAAGGGGTCGCGACCCACAGGTTGAGAACCGCTGCTGAAGTTGATGACATTAACCTGGAGCGCCATCAGGTGGTTGCCCGTTCGATCATGCCTTTTCCAATTAGGGAACACAAAAAGCCTAAAAAAAACAGACTCCTCCATATAAGAAGGTTAAGAACAATGAGCTAACGACAGTAGAAAAAGTAAAAAGAAACAATTTATCCCCAACCCGACAAAAGCATACAAAAAATGGCCATTGTGGGGTTCCTTAGTGACTTCCCATGATTTATTCCCCAGGCAAGGTGGGACCCACGTGGGCTGCCCGCCCGCTCGCCCGCTCGGCTTTGGATTGGTCGGGCCTGCCCGGGCTGCTGGGGGCGGGGCGGGGCGGGGAGGCGGAAGCGCGCTCTTTCAAACTCGCGGCCCTGACGTCGCGGCACTTCCGGCGTCGCCATGGCGGCCAACGCGACCACGAACCCGTCGCAGCTGCTGCCTCTAGGTAACGGGGGTCCTGCGGGGAGCGGGGCGGGAGCGGGAGCTGAGGGTCGGGGGCCCCGGGGCCGCGGCAGAGGGCGGGGAAGTGCTCTCCCCTCGCGGCGGGTCTCGGGCTCCCCGTCCCCGCGCTCCCGGCCGCCGCCGCCGCCGCCCCGCGTGCAGGGGGGGCTTTGAGGCCCGCACCGCGGGGCCCGCGGAAAGGCCCGCTCCGGGTAGAGGCGTCGCCGGCCGCCTTCGTCGCGAGCAGCCCCACGGCCCGGCCTGGCGTTCGAAAGCCCCCCAGACGGGCCCTGTCACTCCTCTGGCCGCTCATGGAGAGGAGCACGGGGCTCTGGAAGGAAACTGGAAACTCGCCCTGTTTGTCATTCACTCATTCACTCATTCATTCACTCACTCACTCACTCATTCATTCATTCGTTCATTCATTCATTCATTCATGGAGAGGAGCACGGGGCTCTGGAAGGAGCCTGGAAACTCGCCCTGTTTGTCATTCACTCATTCACTCATTCACTCATTCATTCATGGAGAGAAGCACGGGGCTCTGGAAGGAAACTGGAAACTCGTCCTGTTTGTCATTCATTCATTCACTCATTCGTTCGTTCATTCATTCATGCATTCGTTCAACAAGCAGCTATGGAGCATCTGCGCACCGCCCCGTGGCTGGGCACCACTCGGCACGTTTAAGTCACGGCCATTGCCGCCTAATTTAGCACACAAACCAGTGGAGGAGACAGGACACGGGGCAGAGTGAGAGTGAGGGCGAGGGAGGCAGCGGCCAGGAGTCTCTGCTGCAGGAAGGCAGTTGTGCCTCTCCCCCTAATACTGACTGGCCCAGAGCGACTGAGTTAGTGGGCGTGGCTGTGACAGGTTTTTTCTCCATTTGGCAGTCTTTTTCTTTTCTATTTTTTAAAAAAATATATTTTATTGATTTTTTTACAGAGAGGAAGGGAGAGAGATAGAAAGTCAGAAATATCGATGAGAGAGAGACATCGATCAGCCGCCTCCTGCACGCCCCACACTGGAGATGTGCCCGCAAGTAAGGTACATGCCCCCGACCGGAATCGAACCTGGGACCTTTCAGTCCACAGGCCGACGCTCTATCCACCGAGCCAAACCGGTCTCGGCTGACAGTCTTCTTAAGAAATTATGTTTCAGTAACTATTTTAAAAAGTTATTTTTATTATGAAAGTATTGCACACGTCACTTCCCCCTTCCCTGACTCTCCCCAGGCCTTCACCACACTATTGTGTCCAGGGCTTATGCATATCCTATGTAATAAGAGAGGAATATGCTAATGATCACAGGACTGCAGGAGGGTGGGGCAGTGGACTACAAGGGGGTGTCGAAAAGCTGCAGAAGGGGGCAGGGCAGCAAGCTGTGAAGGGGAGGGAGAGGGAAGGTGGGAGGAGGGCAGAGAGCTACTGATGCACAGATGTGTGTGCAGGGCTGCTACTATACATGTAAGTTCATTGATTAATCTCTCCCTCCACCCCCGCCATCAATCTTCTTTCTGAGATTCTCAGTCTGTTCCATGCTTTTACGTCTCTGGATCTGTTTTGTTCATTGGTCATTTTGCTCATTAGATTGCCCGTATGAATGAGATCATGCGGTACTTGGCTTTGACTGACGTGGCTTAGCCTGCTACTCTCCAGGTCCCTCTGTGCATGGCAAACTCTGAATACTCAGCATCTGTCAGGCACTGTCCCTTGAGGACCCAGTGATAGAAAAAGACAACCCGTTTCTGCTCTCAGGGGCTGAAAGTCTAGAGAGGAAGTTTCTATGTTAAGCAATCTGTATATATAAAAGCCTTAGCAACTGGCAGACCATTGGACCATTGGACCACCTAATGCAGCAGTTCTCAACCTGTGGGTCTCAACCTGTGAGTTCTCAAAGACCTCTTTGGGGATTGAAAGACCCTTTCACGGGGGTCTCCTAAGACCATCGGAAAATGTAAATATTTACATCACGGTGCATAACTAGCAAAATGTCATGGTTGGGGGTCACCACCACATGAGGAACTGTATGCAAGGGTCGTGGCCTTAGGAAGGTTGAGAACCACTGATCTAATGGGTAGCTATGACATGCACTGATCACCAGGGGGCAGAAGCTCAATGTAGGAGCTGCTGAGCTGAGGTGACTTGGCAGCTGCAGTTCTTGGGTGACGTACCTAGAACCAGAGAGGAGGGAGCCCGATTCTGGGGTGCGTCACCCAAGAACTGCCCTCTCATAATATGGGACCCCTTGGAGGAAGTTAGAGAGCTGGTTTTGACCCAACCCCTGAAGGTCAGGCTAAGGGACCCCACCAGTGCATGAATCCATGCATTGGGCCTCTAGTCTAATATAAAACCACAACCATGATAAATTGCTACAAAATTGAGGTGAGCGGAGACGGGAAACTTTAATGTAGTGATTGAACAGAGATGTGGTATAAAACCTGAAGTTTTAGAATGAATACCTTTCCCGGTTTATCTTTCACCAGATGCAAGAATAAGTGCCAATAGGCACCCAAATACTTACTGTCGTAATGAATTGGTAAATAATCTTTTTCTTCTCTCTTAAAAAATACATAGAGCTCGTGGACAAGTGTATAGGATCGAGAATTCACATCGTGATGAAGAGTGATAAGGAAATTGTTGGCACGCTTCTCGGATTTGATGACTTTGTCAGTATCCTTTTTAAAGACAGCGATGGTATGAGTTTTTCTTCAGTATTTAAGAACGGAAGTAAGAACCATAGTTTACTTACTGGTAACTATAAGGAAAATCAATGCACTCTCAGCGAAGCTATAATAGTATTTTAAGTGGATATGTAACTGAAAGAAGATACAAGCTTTTTGAATTTAAACTATATTGTGTTAAATGTTATCACTGAAACTGAATAAAGGCAGAAGGCCAGAGTAAATGTCACCTCATTATTTCCTTAACACAAATTTCAGATATGGTACTGGAAGATGTCACGGAGTTGTAAGTAGTGTTAAAAATTAAAGAATTGTCCGGGGGGGGGGGGGGGTTGGAGGAGCAGGGATGCCCTCTTTAAGGCAATTTTAGTACTGTTGAGTCAGTAAAAAGGATGTATGAGAAAATATTGCTCATAGGAATTACCATTAGAAATTTTATCTACTGTCACAATGCTAGTAAATTTGGATCTGAGGGTTGTTACCTAATGAAATGTTACTAAATTGCTAGGAAATTAGTGGGGATTAATTTAGAGGAAATTATCTTTAAGATAAAAGATACTAAGTCAAGGGGTTGATAGAGCATTTAATGTAATCTATGTATAATATAAAATGTAAATGATGGCTCAATTATATTAACATAAAGATTACAACCGGTATCTGCTTTCAAAATTGAAATGACTGTGGATGGGTTTAATGGATAGGAATCAATGCTAAGTAATAGTAAAAGGGTGAAGATAATAAACCTTTTATTTCATATTTGATCTCCTGGGCAAGTTTCAGCTTGTTTTATGAAGATCAGCCCTAGTCAGTCCACAATGTTGCTTTTGGGGAAGATAATAGTACATCATCCAGGAGATAACTTGTGTCTCTGAAAACGGTTGATACAATTGTCTGACCTCATGTTCATTTATATACAACCAGAGGCCTGGTGTTTATGCACGGGGGTGTGTGTGTGTCCCTCAGCCCAGCCCGCCCTCTTTTTAATCTGGGACCCCTCAAGGGCAGTCGAACATCCCTCTCACAATCCAGGACTGTGGCTCCCAACTGCTCGCCTGCCTGCCTTCCTGATTGCCCCTAACCGCTTCTGCCTGCCAAACTGATCACCTCCTAACCAATCCCCTGCTGGCCTGATCGATGCCTAACTGTTCCCTTGTCAGCCTGATTGCCCCTAACTGCTCTCTGCAGGCCTGGTCACTCCTAACTGCCCTCCTCTGGAGGCCTGGTCCTCCCCAACTGCCCTCCCCTGCAGGTCTGGTTCCCCCCAACTACTCTCCCCTGCAGGCCAAGGTCCTCCCCCCCCCAACTTCCCTCTTCTGCCAGCCTGGTCACCCCTAACTGCCCTCCCCTGCAGGCTTGATCACCCCGAACTGCCCTCCCCCGCTGGCCATCTGTGGCGCCTCTTGTGTCCACAAGGGGGCAGCCATCTTGAGTGTAGTCAATTTGCATATTACCCTACTAGCTAGGATAATAACTTTATTAGGGGTCAAAATGTTGGTTTTGATTCTCTGTTTATCATGACTCTGTTTTCTTTCATCTGTTTGTTTAGCGAAATCACACCAGAAGGAAGAAGGATCACTAAATTAGACCAGATTTTGCTAAATGGAAATAATATAACAATGGTAAGACAGAAAAGCTGTTTTATTTCCCTGTTAGACCATGTTTTGTGGGGAAGGGATTACAGAGCTGCCTTGCTTGACTAAGTGTTCACGCCCCAGCGTGGCTTTAAATGGGATAGGGATGCTCTGGTGGTCAGGACTCAAAAAGCTGAGCTATTGACGATGACATTAAGCCTGAAGGTGAGTTTGCTTGTACTTTTTAATAATTTATGTTACTAAGGATTATTGTCGAGGCACTAAGTGTTAGTTGCTGATGGTGGAATTGTGATGGGGCCGTGGAGAAAACGGGAATGGGAGGGAGGGGCAGAGGCAAAAGTGGCTTTGGTCAAGGAGAACTCTCAGGAGGTGTTTTTAAGTGGTGGTGGTGGTGTTACTCAACTCTTTCTCCTTTGCAGCTGGTTCCTGGAGGAGAAGGACCTGAAGTATGAATGGATTTCCTTGTCTTACATTAGATTCTGTTTTGTCTTATAATGACAACAAAACATCATTTTTTTTTTTAAACCTTTCACTGTCTGGATTCTGTGAAGCCAAGTTTCCCGTTAAAGGGGAATGCTTTGAAGAGGCATTGTAAATGCCATTTTTTAAGTTAATCATGTTTATCTTGGGGGAAAAGAACATCGAAGACTAAAATAGAGGTGGTTTTGGTTAATTGTCATTTATTTATTATACTGCAATACCCATTGGAACAAAGTTTGTGGTTATTTTGTCAGTTGCTCTCTTGTCATTTTACCTCTGTTTTCTTTATTTACACGACTGCTTGGTTCTCTCAAATGGTTCCAAACAAAATGGTGAACTTTGGATTTTGAAATTGTTCAATTTAGTTCAAACTGGGATGCTTTGAAATTAGGATTTTTCTACTGCACTCAAGTTTCAGTAACTTCTCTTAAAAACAAGCAAGCCAGATAGGTAATCTGTGCACATTGTAGAAATGCAGACAACTGAAAAGGAAAACATACTTTGCTGTCTCTACTCTTAGACTTTTTCAGTGTACATTTTTATTTACCAAAACTTGTTTGCCCTGATTACACTGTTTTGTGGCCTCCATTGAAGAGTTTTTAAAAATTTAAGTGAAGAATATCTTTCCGTGTCATATTTCAGCAACATTAATGTGTGCACAGTAAATGGGTTTACCAGAGTTTATTTAGCCTATTCTTATTATTGGCCACAGCAGTCTAACTAAATCTGTATACATTTTTATTTTCCTAGAAGAAATGCAGAAGTGTGTACTGTCAAAAAGTATATATTATCATGTTGCTAACAAAATGTTGGTCAGCGGTTTTTCATACTTTATATACCACCCTTGTTTGTGTTCTCTCTTCTCTCTTTGTCATTGTGATGGGCAAAACATGGTATGTTTAAAATTTCCTTTACTAATTTTGTATTTTGTGGATGATGTCTATGAGGCTTTTGCCATTGAGATGCTTGTCTTGTTTCTTACTAATTTGTAAAAATTCTTAATAGTCCCTCTTAGTCATGTATTTTGCAGGTAAATTCCCCAATTTGTAGTTTGCCTGTTAGGGGATATCCTTTTTGACAAATAAAACAATATTTTATGTAGTCATATGTTTGTCTTGTCCTTTATGTTTTTTTGTCTATGGTATATACATGATTAGAAAGACCTCTGCTGTAATACTTTCTTGGTACTTTATGTATTTTTTTGTGTAAGTCTTGAGTCCATCTTCAGGTTTATTATTTTCACATGAGAAAAAGACCAATTTTATTTTCTAAAAGCAAAGCACTGGTTTGTGATTTTTTTTTTTAAATATATTTTATTGATTTTTTACAGAGAGGAAGGGAGAGAGATAGAAAGTCAGAAACATCGATGAGAGAGAGACATTGACCAGCCGCCTCCTGCACACCCCACAGTGGAGATGTGCCCGAAAGCAAGGTACACGCCCCCGACCGGAATTGAACCTGGGACCTCTTAGTCTGCAAGCGGACGCTCTATCCACTGAGCCAAACCGGTCTTGCCGTGGTTTGTGATATTTTTAAATGTATTTTCATGGTGTAACTACTCCTGCCATGGCTGGTTTCCAGCTGCCCCGGGTTTACCAGCTGTCTGGCAGACTTCCCCAACGGTTAACGGTTGGTTCTCAGGAGCCATGGCTTCTGACCCTCGTTGCAGGAATGCTTTCCCTCCCGGTGCTTCTCTCCTTCGGAGGGAGCTTAAGTGATGTGGTCTCATCCTCTCTCCGCCCTTTACTCTCTCTCCGCGTGCTCATGCTCAGCTCTTTCTCTTCTCCTTCCCCGGGTGTGTTGCCTGCAGGGAGCACGTGCTCTCGGTTCCATCCTGCTCTGAGTGCCGGCACAGCCTGACCTCGCTGAGGGAGGCTGCAGTTACCTTGTCTTGGGTGGCCCAGTTGACTTCTGGGGTTCAATAACAGGAGTTCACTTGCCTACAGATAAAACTGACTCTTAATCTAGCCTTTCCAAGATGCTGACACATTTACAAAACTTACAAAATTCAAGTAGGTACTGTGACATAGGGGTCTGCATGAAGACGTGAAGTCTGGGGTGTCCAGCAGGCCTGCCTGTGGTTATGTGGTACATTTGAATAATTTGGGAGTTCCAGGCTAATAAGTTAACTGCAGCCCGCAGAAAGAAGCTACATCATCTAGCACCCGTCAATAAAGATGACATTTTGATCTCTGTCTTTATCATTTTGCCTTTTTTCTCAGTTGGTTTAGACCTCAATCTTGGAGGAAGACGGGTGCTGATTATTGGTCCACGCAAGTCTGCTGTATTCATACAACTTCCTTTGTCTTCCTGACAGCTTCCTGTCACCCCTGTGCACCTGTCCTCTATGCCGTTAGAGCAGCGGTTCTCAACCTGTGGGTGGCGACCCTTTTGGGGGTCGAATGACCCTTTCACAGGTGTCGCCTAAGACCATTGGAAAATGCAGATATTTACATCACGATGCATAACTAGCAAAATTTCATGGTTGGGGGTCACCACCACATGAGGAACTGTATGCAAGGGTCGCGGCCTTAAGAAGGTTGAGAACCACTGCATTAGAGCATTCAAGGGATTTCTTTAAAATGTAGAATATAGTCATGTGACACTTCGTTTTACAAGCCTTTCAGTAACTTACCCTCTGTAAACAAAGGTCCAAGTTCCTTGAGACCATGAGGGAGGGATACCTGCCAGGATTTGTAATGCTGGCTGTTTGAACTTTTGGCTTTATTCATGTTGGGCCCCTGTGGGAATGCCCTTGACTTTAAACATTATTTGATGTATTTTCAAGCATAACTTCCTCCAGAAAGTCCTACAAGACCCCCACCCTTCCACCACTTCTCAGCACTTATACGTGGTAGTCGGTCATGGAGACTTCAAAAGTGATTTTGCATTATATTGTCTTGAACAGTATCCTCAAACAGTTCCTGCCATGCAAAGTCCTGTTTTCAGGGGAAACATATCCTGTCACATCATTGGATCAGAAACTATAGGGTTTGGGCTGCCACTTACACAACCAGCGCTGCCATCATCGGAATATCTTAAATTTTTTAATTTCATAAAGTGACATTAGGCATTAGGGATATTCAAAGATCTTGTTTTTATGAACCACGTATTTTTTATTATAATCAATGAATTACGATTTAATTGATACAAATGTAGGGATGAGCACAGAAAGAGACCCAGATATCAACCAATGATAAAGACTGGTGGCGAATGAGTCAGACGAAATTATATATCTAAAACTGAGGTCCAATGTGGAACTTTATTAGTCTTTTCCCTTTATTGAAGCTGCCTCTACAGAGAGATGCTAGGAATAAATAAAGGTCGTATTCTTATTGACTTCATAAATGTAGATTTGTTATTAATGAGATAATGATAGAACCATTAAATATAAATAAATGTATAAAGCACAGAGAAGCATTGTTCAACTATGAGAGTGTATGTGGTGAGGTAAGAGACACATTGAAAACCCTTATGCGAATTCAGTAGTAAATGGATACAGGCTTCACCTCTTTGAGGTTGGAAAGGTTTTTTTTTTTTAAATATACTTTATTGATTTTTTTTTTTTACAGAGAGGAAGGAAGAGGGATAGAGAGTTAGAAACATCGTTGAGAGACATCAATCAGCTGCCTCTTGCACGCCCCTTACTGGGGATGTGCCCGAAACCAAGGTACATGCCCTTGACTGGAACCAAACCTGGGACCTTTCAGCCTGCAGGCCGACGCTCTATCCACTGAGCCAAACTGGTTTCAGTTGAGGTCGTAAAGATTCTGATTAGGAATTTTATTCTGGGTCAACCTCAAGATTGAGGAGTTTTTTTGTAAAGATAATAATTATGTATACTAAGGGAAAGACACTCCTAAGTACTGAATCAGTGAAATGTGGAAAGGAAGGGTTAATGGTAATTAGGTTAAGAGTTTGGCTGGCATGGCTGATGGACAGAATGGAAGGATCAGAGGCCAGTGGAGTCCCACCCACTGACCGAGGGGTATAGCCAGCACTTCTCTCAGCCCAGACACATCCCCCGGTCTCTGCTTTCTCTCCTCCAGTCCTGAGGAGTGTGAGCTCAGCAGGCATGAGGCTGGAGCAGAGAATGGTTGGAAAACACAATC
Source organism: Lasiurus borealis (assembly GCA_004026805.1). Classification (NCBI taxonomy): domain Eukaryota; kingdom Metazoa; phylum Chordata; class Mammalia; order Chiroptera; family Vespertilionidae; genus Lasiurus; species Lasiurus borealis. The sequence continues at coordinate 30,999 of PVJN01011674.1, forward strand.
TACTTTATCCAGGGGGTTGCTGGCTGCATCTTTGATTACTACACTTTATTCTTGAGTTTAATAGGAAAAATCGTATATGACGTGAGCTGGTCACCAGAGGGCACTATGGAGCAGGCAGCTAGTTGCTAAGCCAAGGCTTTCAGTTGTCCTTAGAACTTGGTTGGAGTTCAAGAGGATGGTAAGCCAAAACCGGTTTGGCTCAGTGGATGGGGGTCCCGGGTTCGATTCCGGTTAAGGGCATGTGCCTTGGTTGCAGGCACATCCCTTGTAGGAGGTGTGCAGGAGGCAGCTGATCGATGTTTCTCTCTCATCGATGTTTCTAACTCTCTATCCCTCTCCCTTCCTCTCTGTAAAAAATCAATAAAATATATTAAAAAGAAAAAAAAAGAGGATGGTGATCTCTGGCAGACAGAGAGCTGGACCCCAGCACTCAGAGGCGCCTCCCCTGTCCTTTATATGTACGTTCTGCCCATCATAGAAAACCAGTAGGAACTGTTTGCAGGACGCAGCCTTGAGAGGAAGGTGTTGAGACCATCTGGACAGAAGTTTCCGAACTCAGGTAAGGCCTCTCTATAAACATTTAAGATTCAGGGGTGTGAGTGTGGATCTGTTTGTTTTGAGACTTTCCAAGACAAGCCTCGGAAGTTACTGCTCTGGGTTATTAAGCCTGCTACCTACTAACCTGGAGGGCCCTGCCTCTTTCTTCAGTCTCTCTCTCCTCCCATAAATAGGGCCAGTTTCAAATTTCATCCGGCAGGCCCCAAGGTTTAATTTTGAACCAACAATCCTGCGTTTGAACTCAGATTTCTGGTCTCCCACTCTTAGTTATATTAACTATTGGGTCACACCACAGTGCAGGTAAAGGGTTCAAAATTATTTTATTTTACACTGCTTTTTTCTTTTTTTGAAAAAATTAAAATGATTCTTTATTGCTGAAAGTATTACGTATTCCTGTTTTTTTTTTCCCCATTGACTCCTTCTAGCCCATCCTGTTCCCACCCCAGGCCCTCACTGTCCCATTGCCTGTGGCCATGGCCATGCATATAAGCACTCAAGGTTCTTGGTTGATTACTTCCCACCCACACACCCTCCCCTGCCTTCCCCCCGAGAGTCCCCACTCTGTCCCAGGCTTCTATGTCTCTGGATCCACTCGGTTCATCGATTTATTTTGTTCATTAGATTCCACACATGAGGGAGATCATGTGATACTTGTCTTTCTCTGACTGATTTATTTCACTTAGCGTGATACTCTCCAAGTCCCTCCGTACTGACTCACATGGTAAAGGATTCTTTTTTACTGCTGCACAGTACTCCATGGTATAAATGTACCACAGCTTTTTTATCCACTCATCTGCTGATGGGCACTTGGGCTGTTTCCAGATCTTAGCTATGGTGGATTGTGCTGCTGTGAACATAGGGTGCATGCATTCTTTCTGATTGGTGTTTCAGTTTTCTTAGGGTATGTTCCTAGAAGTGAGATCTCTGGGTCAAATGACAGTTTCATATTTACTTTTTGAGGAAACTCCATACTGTTCTCCATAATGGCTGCACCAGTCTGCATTCCCACCAGCAGTGCACAAGGGTTCCTTTTTCTCCACATCCTCGCCAGCACTTGTCATTTGTTGATTTGTTGGTGGTAGCCATTTTGAAAGGTGTGAGGTGATACCTCACTGTCATTTGATTTTGCATCTCTCTGATCAGTGACTTTGAATATTTTTTTTTCATATGTCTTTTGGCCGTCTGTATGTCCTCTTTGGAGAAGTGTCTATGTAGGTCCTTAGCCCATTTTTTAATTGGATTGTTTGTCTTCCTTTTGTTAAGTTGTATGAGTTCCTTATATAGTTTGGATATTAACCCTTTATCAGATGTATCATTGCCAAATATGTTCTCTCATACGGTATGCTTCTTTAGTTTTGTTGGTTTCTTTTGCTGTGCAGAAGCTTTTTATTTTGATGTCCCATTGGTTTATTTTCTCCTTAGTTCCTTTGCCCTAGGAGATGTATCCGTAAACATATTGCTACAAGCGATGTCTGAGATTTTGCTGCTTTGGGCTCTTTCTAGGATTTTTATAGTTTCACAACTTACATTTAAGTCTTTTATCCATTTTGAGTTTACTCTTGTGTATGGTGTAAGATGGTGGTCTAGTTTCATTTTTTATTTTCATGTATCTGACCAATTTTCCCAACACCATTTATTGAATGAAGAGACTGTTTTGACTCCATTTTATGCTGTTGCCTCCTTTGTCAAATACACTGAGTGGCCAGATTATTATGATCTCTGAATGCATAATAATCTGGCTACTCAGTATATATCCTATATAATAAAAGGCTAATATGCAGATTGTCCCCTTGACCAGGAGTTCGATCAGCAGGCAGGCCAACCAACCGCCTATATCCCCTCCCCCTGGGCAGGCTGGCAGGACCCTACCCATGCACAAATTCATTCACCAGGCCTCCAATACACACACACACACACACACACACACACACACACACACTGAGTGGCCAGATTATTATGTGTTCAGAGCTCATACTAATCTTGCCACTCAGTGTATTAATTGAGCATAATGGCGTGTGTCGGTTTCTGGATTCTCTGTTCTGTTCCATTGATTTATATGTCTGTTCTTGTACCAGTACCAGGCTATTTTGATTACGGTGGTTTTGTAGTATAACTTGAAATCTGGTATTGTGACTCCTCCAACTTTGTTTTTCTTTCTCAAGATTGCTGCAGCTATTCGAGGTCTTTTTTTATTCCAAATTTTTGGAGTTTTTATTCTAGATCTGTGAAATATGCTGTTGGAATTTAACAGGGATTGCATTGAATCTGTAGATTGCCTTGGGTGGTATGGACATTTTAATGATGTTGATTCTACCAATCCATGAACACGGTATATTCTTCCACTTGTTTATATCTTCTGTTTCTTCTTTCAACATCCTATCATTTTCTGAGTACAAGTCTTTTGCCCCCTGGGTTGTGTATTCCTAAGTATCTTAATTTTTGTTGCAATGATAAATGGGAGTGTTTGTTTAATTTTTCTTTCTGTGAATTTGTAATTGGTGTTTAAAAAAGCCACTGATTTTTGGGTGTTGATTTTATATCCTGCTACATTGCAAATTCATTATTAAATCTAGTAATTTTTTGATGGGGTCTTTTAATTGGAGCATTTAATCCATTTACATTTAGGGTGATTATTGACTAGAGGCCCAGTGAATGAATTCGTACACAGGTGGGGTCTGGCCAGCCTACCCCAATGGGGTTCTATTGAGGTGAGGCCAGCTTGGGGGAGGGGCCACAGGAGGTTGGACAGGTTGGCCACTGCAGTGTGCATCATAGTGACCAGTCATTCCAGTGGTTCTGCTGTTCGAGCACTGGCTATATATATACTAGAGGCCCGTTGCACAAAATTCATGCACAGGGTGTCCTTCAGCCCAGCCTGCTCCCTCTCCAATCTGGGACCCCTTAAGGGATGTCCAACTGCCCGTTTAGGCCAGATACGACATCCCTCTCATAATCCAAGACTGCTGGCACCCTCCTGCTCACCTGCCTGCCTTCCTGATTGCCCCACTGCTTCTTCCTGCCAGCCTGATCACCGCCTAACCACTCCCCTGCCAGCCTGGTTGATGTCTAACTGATCTCCTGCCAGCCCAATTGATGCCTGACTGCTCCCCTGCCAGCCTGTTTGCCCCTAACTGCCCTCCCCTGTGGGCCCAGTCACCCCTAGCTGCCCTCCCCTGCAGGTCTAGTCACCCCTAACTGCCCTTCCCTGCAGACCTGGGTCCCTCCAACTTCCCTCCTCCGCCAGCCTGGTCACCCCAAATTACCCTCTTCTCCAGGCTTAATCACTCCCAACTGCCCTCCCTTGCAGGCCTGCTCCCTGCCAACTGCCCTCCCCTGCTGGTCATCTTATGGTGGCTATCTTGTATCCACATAGGGGGAGGATCTTCTGACCACATGGGGGCAGTCATCTTGTGTGTTGGAGTGATGGTCAATCTGCATATTACTCTTATTAGATAGGATAGAGGCCTGGTGCACGGGTGGGGGCCAGCTGGTTTGCCCTGAAGGGTGTACTGGATCAGGGTGGGTGTTCCCTTGGGGCATAAATGAATCTGGGTTCCCAGAAACTTGCCTGGAACTGGAGTTCAGCGCAGTCGGGAGCTTCCGTTTCCCTCCCTCCCCCTTCAGAAAGCCAGCTGCGCACTCAGCTGCCCGTGCACTCAGCCGTCTGTCCTCTCCACACTTGCACGTCTCTGTACCTCAGCCTTTCGCAGCTCCTCTGACTCAATGTGCTTTCCTCTTTCCTTCTAGTTGTAGAATTTCCACTCAGCCAGCTTTCCCATGGTTCTGGATGGTGTCCGTTTTGTCTTTTAATTGTAGTTTTGATATTGTTGTGTGAGGCAGCAGTTTAGGTGTTTACCTATGCTGCCATCTTGGCTTCTTGGTTCTGTTATTTTCATCTCTTAATGGGCAAAGTGTTTCCCACTAGGGTGTGTCAGCTGACTTCTCCCCGGGCAACGCTGCTTGTACAGCTGATGCCTGCGTGAGAAAGATGTCCTCCCCAGCGAGAGGGACATCTCAGCACAGGAAACCAGGGTGCCTGCCTTCTGAGCTCTTACTGCAGAATCCCCAACCCTGGCTTCTGCTCACCGAGCTCCAGTGCACTCCGCCCTCCCTCTGCCAGAGCATAAGTAGGTGGCTGCACAGGGAGTTTTGTGCATGGGCCCTTAAGTGGGTACCAGAATTTCCAGCCGTCTCTCCCTGGCAGGCAGCACCCCCACTGCTTTTCCCAGCCAGCGGTTATGTGTGCCCCTTCTCAATCTGGTGCTCTCCTGCGGGGGCCAGCGTGGGCTTTAGACCTCAGAGTTCTCAGCGGGAATCCCCACAGCTGCGATATCTCTCTGGAACTTCAGTTCTGTCCGTGGGCACCGGCCAGCCCTTTCACCCCGCTGCCCCTCCTACCAGTCTATGCGGTCTCCACTTTCAGTCCTCGGCTATAAGGGTTCTCTGCAGTGAGTCTTCTGTTGATTATTCAGGATGTTTTTCCGTATTTTAGTTGTAATTCCAGTTTGTTCCTGGGAGCATGTCCATGTAGGATCTACTTACTCCACCGCCATTTTTGATCTCCTATGCCGCTTTTTGAAAAAGGAACCTTTTTCATATTTTCAATACAAGGTGTCTTTTCAATACGAGGTGCCTTGCGCGTGCCCTGCATTGGGCTGCCAGTTGCAAGTGTCCCCCCACATCCTGCATGGCAGGGTTCAGGTTCAGGGTTCGGGCTCTGGAGGAGGCTGCACACAAATGAAAGAGACCGGAAAATATTAATTTGGAAATATTGGGGGCCAGGCAGGAGCCTAACTCAAGGGGAAGGACTGCACTCTGCCAGAGATCCCCTTTATTCAGATTGTGGGATACACCCATAGCCTTTAGGTAGGCAATTCCAATAATAGCCAATCAGCAAGAATTTACATAAAACTAAAAGGTGGAGGTTGCTTTAGCCGCCATTGTCTCAACTAAACAGTGGGTGGTTGGCTCTGACCTTTCAGAGCTTCCAGGTTGACCAGCCTTCCCGGTTCCTTGTCCACTCCCCTGCAGGTGAAGGCAGTGGGTGGCTTCCAACAGTGCCTTTTCATGATCTGAGTGTCATGTGAATGGAAACATGGGCTCTGGAATCATACTTTTGTGGCGTCTAACCCCAATCGGTCATTTATTAGTTTTGAGTGTAGGTGGCTCCTTAATGTCTTCGGCCTTAATTCTCTCATATGTAAATTGGGAAAAATAACCACCTCCAGGATTGTAAAAATGAACAGATAATACGTATAAAACATCCAGTATACTTTCTTTTCTTTTTTTTTTTTTAATATATTTTATTGATTTTTTACAGAGAGGAAGGGAGAAAGATAGAGTCAGAAACATGGATGAGAGAGAGAGAGACATCGATCAGCCGCCTCCTGCACGCCCCCTACTGGGGATGTGCCTGCAACCAGGATACATGCCCTTGACCTGAATCCAACCTGGGACCTTTCAGTCCGCAGGCCGACGCCCTATCCACTGAGCCAGACCGGTTTCAGCCATCCAGTATACTTTCATAATAAGTGCTCAATAAATAAAGGGTGATTATATGTTTGGTCTAGGACAGCAATTGCATTTCAACAATTCAAGCTACCTGTCACTTAGTCTATAACATCCCCCCTCCCCCAAGAACTGAGCCCTTAGTCATCTTTGAATCTTTTGTCACAAAGCCCATGCTAGGACCCTGGGGCTCAAATGACATTTGTTGAATTAAGTGGTGAACAATAGAGAACGAAGTTGTCTCTTGTCCCTTAATTGCTGCCCCGGGGAAATGGGCCCATTAACACTTCCTCCTGGCAGCCCTGTTGTCACTGGTTTTAGCCAGCTTCCAGGCCATTGTCTCAGGAGGGTAGTTAGAACTGGAAGCACCTTATTTTTCCCTCTACGAGTCACCTGGGGAGCATCTCCTGGCGATTGCAGCTGGAAGTGTGACATTCAATTAGTGGAGAAAGTCGAGTCAGCCCAGAGGCAGCTGTGCCAACAAGAGGGCGAGGAAGGCGGGGGGGGGGGGGGGGGGGGGGGGGGGGGGGGGGGGGGGGGGGGGGGGGGGGGGGGGGAGAAGTGGCAGGCTCAGGGGCAGTTTGGTGCAGGTTTTCACATCACCGCGGTGGCGACAGCAGAAGCTTGAGGAATGGGGACCACAGATGAGTCGCAGGGACACTTGGTTTCTTCTGCCTGACCTTTATTTTAGAAAATAGATCAGGAGCGTCCGAGAGGTGATGAAGCCTGAGCCACACCGGTTTGGGCAGTGTTTTGTTCTTAAGAAAAGAAGGGAGGGTATTTATCGTTTCACACAACTGAACATTCCATTACCCACCCGGCTGGATCCAGGGGTCCTGATGACGTCAGCAGGTGTCTCCTTGGCCTCGCTCTGCTCTCCTTGTCTGACTAGTCGCAGGCCCCCATGCTGAGGTGAGAAAGCCACACAGAAACAGCACCAGGAGAAGTGATGGGAAGACAGTGTTTTTGTAGGGGACCCCGGAAACCTGGTTTATGCCACCTCTTGCTAAGTGGTCCCCGGGGGAAAGAAAGGAGAATAATTAGTTCTTATTGGTTGGGCACAGTAGTGGAAAGTGCTGGTTGTTCCTCATTTTCACTCTCTCCTTATGATTGCTCAGCTAAAGAATATATTTCTGCATGTTCCTTTCAGCAAAATGGAGTCACGGAAGAATCACCTAGCCGTATTATGGAGGGCAATCTCCCTTGATTAAAGCCAACTGATTGTAGCTATTCACCACGACTTTGAAATACTTCACAGCAACACCTGGATTTGTGTTTCATGAAATAACTGGGTACTATAGCCTAGCCAAGTTGACACACAAAACTAACCATCATACCCCCTTACACAGACGAGGAAACTGAGGCAGAGAGTTAAGAATGCCCACGGTGTGGGCTGGGATGTGGCAGACTCAGAATTCCAACCCACAGTGCCCTTCACTACTGCCCTGCCCTACAGCCTAACTGGCTGCACCTCCCTCAAGTTCAGATGAGCTAACGATGCCTGGATTCCTGGACTCAGTGATGTGCTTTCGTACGTCCCTCTGCAAACTGAGTTTGAGGCGGCTCTGCGAAACCAACAAGACAATTCCCATAAGAGCATTTGGGAAAATATGAAGGGAAAGAAGAGGAGACCCAAGTTGGCTGTACCCCTTTATATGCCACACACAGTGCCAGCATCTGCACATCCGTGGTCTCAGCGAACACTCAAACACGCCATTATTCCATCACTGGAAGTTTGTTGCTCATATTAGTGTCCTTGATACTTTTTTCTTTTGGTCTAAAGCAGTGGTTCTCAACCTTCCTAAGGCCGAGTCCCTTGCATACAGTTCCTCATGTGGTGGTGACCCCCAACCATGAAATTTTGCTACTGTCATGCATCGTGATGTAAATATCTGCATTTTCCGATGGTCTTAGGCGACCCCTGTGAAAAGGTTGTTCGACCCCCAAAGGGGTCTCGACCCACAGGTTGAGAACCGCGGGTCTAAAGTTTTACATATGTCTCCTTTTTCCCCGGTTGACACCCCTTCCCCCCATACTTTTCACAGGGCCGGGGGTGGTGTAGACACCCATTAAAGGCCTGTGAATCAATGGGATTATTGCCCGGTGATGTAACGGAAACCAAGGTGATCTGTTGGTAAGAGGCAGAGGATTTTATGCGGAACCCGGTACCTTTCAGGGAATGAAGGAATAATCCCAGCTCCCGCTGGTTGCCCTGGAGAGGGAGGGAGGAGTCTCCCCCCGAGACTCATTGGGGAAATCATCCGCAGGTGAACTTGCTAAAATTACCCAGTCCCTTTGTGCAGCACACTCCCCCGGCTGGAAAACAGCCTCTGACGTCACCTGGACTGTGAAACCCGCTCCTCCCGTAGGCGATGTCTCTCCTGCCATCACCGAGTTCCTGCCTTCCCGCCCCGGAAAGTGTCCCCCGGAGGGAGGTACGTGCGTGGGTTTCTGCCCTGGGCTTGTTCCACATCGGTCCCTCTTACAGACTCCGAGCGGTAAACAGCCACCCGCCGGCACAGGGTTTCCTGATAAAGGGAGGCAGGTTCAGAATTCAGTTAGTGAAAGATACCCTGGCAGACAGTCCAGTGGATTTCCCCCTCCACACCAGGAGGACTGGTGCTTTCGACGTTTCCTGGAATTCTTTAAAACCGGGTTTAGGGACATGCCCTTCCCGAGAGGTGACGAGGCTCTGCTCTCTGTGTGTGTTAGGAGCGAAGGGCAGGAGGGTTTGAAGTTGGCGTCGCCTGGCCTGAGTCCGGAAGGTGTCACTTCCTGGCTATGTGAGATGGAGCAAGCCTCCCTCTCCAGAACACAGGTTCCATGTGTGTCTACATATGATGTGCATGTATGGGATTGTGAGGCCGTCACGCGCCTCCTAGGGCTGTGGTGAGCTTTACCGGGGGACAGTATTTGTACAGAACCGGGCTTGCAGTAAGGTGCTCAGTGCACGTTGGGTCCCTTCCTTCCTCGAACCCAAGACCTTGACGAATCGGGACAATTTTCCAACCAACAGAGCTACCCGGCCACAGCTGAATTGTATACTTTAAAATGGTCCATTGTGTGTTATGTGAATTTCACTTCAATTAACTCCCTTTTCCCCCCAAAAAACAAACAGCTGGGAAGTTGTGAAAGTATCTGAGGCCCCACGTTCTGCTTTGGCCTCGTGAGCATATGCATGTGTGTTCCGAGGGAAGCGAGGTGACTACCTGGCCCCGGTGACTCATCAGCATTTAGTAAGCTACCTGGAGGCTGGAGAGCAGTGCATCTCGGGCAATTCGCTGACTCCGTCAGGCCGTCTTAATGCCGCGCCTCGTGGGTAGCAGAAATAGCATATGATCAGAGCAGAGGCAATTGCTCTGAGAAAAGCACCGTTTCAAAAGCCCTTGTTCCGAGCCACGTGGCTACGTGGAGACAAGTTAGGACGCTGCCGAGAGGAGAGACAGTGAAGCTGTTTTCCCTCTCAAGACGGAGAGGAAACCAAACTCTGTTCCAGGCGGTGCGTTCTTCCTCAGGGGGTGGGCGTGGTGGTTTGGGAGAGGGCTGTGGGCTTAGGAGGCCTCCAGTTGGTGTTAATTCTCCCGAAAGCTGCTTCCGTTCTTTGATGCTGTCTCCCAGGTGATAAGAAGGAGCTGCTCACACTTCCCATTTGTCTCCATCACAGAGTCTTCCTGGGGTCTAATTAGTGAGCAGGAAAGGCCAGTGGCCCCTTCTCAGGGGACCTGGTTCCTTTTTCTGTTCTGGGATCCCTTTCTGGGCCTTGCTCTTCAGTAACTAAATCAGAGCAAAGCGAAGGGGGATCGCATCCCGGGTCCTTATTTGGAAGCAGATCCGGAAATGCACCTTCTTGCTAAGCTTGTGGGTAGTGGGAACTTCTACTCTTCACTCTGAAACCTTCGCAGACAGGATGTCAAAACAAAACCCTCTCTGAGTGCCTGCAGCCAGCATTGCCTTCCACTCCCTACCCGCCACCATAAGCTCCAGTACAGTCCTGGCTGCAGCACTGACTTAAAGGACAGGTCCCTTGGCATTTCTGTGTCACCCTTTCCACATTGCAGGTAACTGCAATTCCCTTGTTGTGGAGACAGAGGAAGTGGTCGCAGCTGGGCGTTGCTGCTGCTCCTGCTTCGACCTCCCGTTCCGGTTAGGGTGCCAGTGGGCTCCCCGTTGGTTGCTGGGATTTGGCCCCCTCCTCCTCACCCAGGGCCTGACTCGTCCTGTGGTTTCCAGGCCACAGCCTGATGATCTGTGTGACCCTGCTCCATTCCGAATGAAGGGCCTTTCAGACAGATGGGCAGAACGTTCTTCAGAAGTTAACAGCTAGAGCCGAAACCGGTTTGGCTCAGTGGATAGAGTGTTGGCCTGAGAACTGAAAGGTCCCAGGTTCGATTCCGGTCAGGGGCATGTACATTGGTTGCAGGCATATCCCCAGTGGGGGGCGTGCAGGAGGCGGCTGATTGATGTCTCTCTCTCTCATCGATGTTTCTAATTCTCTATCCCTCTCCCTTCCTCTCTGTAAAAAATCAATAAAATATATTTTTAAAAAAGTTAACAAGTAGAATAAATGCACAGGATCCAAAATAAGCCTGTCACTTTCAGAATGCTGCAGATGTGACAAAGGTGGGAGTTTGGCATGACACGGTGGTGAGGAACATGCGTGGGGCTGCTGAGTCAGAAAGACCCACATTTGAATCTGGATAAACTGGGACAGGTAGCTTAAGCTGCCTGAACCCGCTTCCTTGTCTGTAAAGGGATTAATTCCGACTGACCTCGCTGTGTCAGTGCGAGTACTTTCTGTTCCTGAGGTTGACTGTTTTAGGCACCTCATATAAGTGGAATCAAATAGTCTTTGTCTTTTCGTGACTGACTTGTTTCACTTAGCATCTGCTTCTCAAGGTTCTACCTTGTAGCATGTCAGAATTTCCTTTCTTTTCAAGGCTGAATAATATCCCATTGTATTATGACCATATTTTCTTTATTCATCTTTTGATGGACATGTGCGTTGTTTATACCTTTTGGCTACTCGGGAATATTGCTGCTATTAACGTGAGTGTAATAAAGTCTATTTGAGACCCCGATTTCAACTTAGGGGGTATATATTCAGAAGTGGTGTTGCTGAGTAATATGGTAATTCTTTGTTTAATTTTTTGAGGAAATGCTATACTTTTTCTATAGTAGTCGTACCATTTTACATTCCTACCGAGGGTTCCAGTTTCTTCACATCCTCTCTAATACTTGTTCTTTTCTGTTTGGATGGTTGCAGACATCCTAATGGGTGTGAAGTGACATGTCATTGTGATGGGGAGTGTTTCTTAACACATGGGAACACATATGCCTTTTGAAAGAAGAGAATAACCTCAAGGCCCTTTAAAATGTTAAAAATCACCATATGTTCTATCTGTATTTTAACATCAAGGAGAAAAAAGATATGTCAGTGTGGTGGGATTGAGTGATTTAAATTTTATTCTATTCAATTATATATACTATTTTGACATGTAATTTTTTGCAGTAACATAATTACACGTGAATCTTTCTTTTAATTAATTTCCTTTCAATGAGCACGAATCCGTGCACTGGGCCACCAGTATGTTATAAAAAGTAATGACCTCTCCATTACTCCATTACATTTATTAGGGGCTGTAAGTTTTACTGTTTTATTTTGTCAGCACCCAATAGAAGGAAGTCCTTTATTGGATGGCAAATTGGAACGGCTAGATGGCCCAGAGGTTCACCTTCACTTTCCTCCGTGGTTTTCGTAGTGGACGAGACATTGGTTGGAACCTCCTTCACTTTCCTCCGTGGTTTTCATAGTGGACGGGACATTGGTTGGAGCCACCTTCACTTCTCTCTGTGGTTTTCATAGTGGACAGGACATTGTTGGAGCCAGAAGGCCTGAGAGTTTGAACCAGATTTGTATCTCCTCACCCACGCCTTACTTTTGGGCAGTCCATTTTAGTTTTCAAACTTTGTTTTGCTTGCATACAGAAGGAGGTGACAATACCTTTAACTTTTCGAATTTACCAGAGTACTGCAAAGACAAATGAAACGATGAACGTTTAGCAGGGAAAGGTCCCGGGTGTCCTTGTTATTAAGAGCAGTATTTATTCCTGTGCTGTACCCAGGGGTTAGCAATGACCCCACGATGCCAGGGTTCCACTTCTCAACCCTTCTGGCTCTCAGATTCCCTGGCGCGGTCAGCCTTGGCTTTTCACAGCTGAGTTACATGCATTTTTCCTTTAATTTCCAATGCTCAGGCCACAGTTCAGGCGCCCAGCATTATGTCATATTCCCCTGGTCCCCATTGGACAGGGGCCATGTCTACAGACAGTCCTTGGATTACATCGGACTTGACATATGTCATTTTGTGGTTACGTCACCATCTCCCATTTATTTATTAAAAAAAAGTTCCATCATTTCGATGTGTATACATATATGCTTTGTTTTTTTATTATTATTTACCACAAGTAAAGGCCAGAAACTGTTACCTTTCTTTTCAATTTTTTTACTATTTCACCTCATTACTGCTGTGTATGTGCTCCCTGTGAGGGACGTAGGTGCTTATGTAGGTGGGTTCTGACTTACGGTGAAAATCGCGTTTTGTCGTGCCATAGGAATGGATCTCCGAGGTAACCCAAGGACCTGCTGTGATTCTATGTTTGGTTGACCATAAAAAGATGTTGATACGTTTGCTGAAACTGGTTTGGGTCAGTGGATAGAGCGTCGGCCTGCGGACTGAAAGGTCCCAGGTTTGATTCCGGTCAAGGGCATATACCTTGGTTGCGGGTACATCCCCATTAGGGGGCGTGCAGGAGGTGGCTGATTGATGTCTCTCTCTCATCGATGTTTCTAATTCTCTATCCCTCTTCCTTCCTCTCTGTAAACAATCAATAAACCATATTTTTTAAAAAAGGATCCAGCTGAGTAGTTTCTCTGCTCCTGTGCATTGTGAATGGACTTGAAATCATTTGATCACATGATTTCTGGGCCTTCTGGGGCCTCTGAACTGACTAGGAAATTGTGACGACCTCTTCAGCAGGGAGCAGCTAGAATAGGCCGAGACAGGAAGCTGGTGAAAGCTGTCTCTGTGCCTGTGCTAGAAGGGGTGGCTGGGGCTGTAAGAGCTGGACCCTGCTCTTGGCTCTGCTGCCACCAACATGCGGGGTGACTCTAGTTTCTCCAACCTGACCAGGAGGAGGCTGGACTCGGGGATCTTCCAGGTTCCTTTGGGGGTGATTGTTGTATAGAACCTGATTCCAGGTGAATGATGCAGGCTCCAATCTGAAAATCATTTCATGCCTTCGAGCCTCCATGTTCTCACTTGTAAAATGAAGGTAATATGTGGGGCATAAGATTGTTAAAAGGATTACACGAGACAAAGTATATATGATACACAGGGCTGTGTCTCGTGCCCAGTAAGCTCTCAAAGTACTCAAAGCCCCTTTCGCTTTACTCAAACAGGGACAACTTAGTCTACATAGAAAGCATTAGCTAACTGAGCTTAGGGGCCTGTCAGGGATGCTTATATTCTACAAGGGAACCCTTTTTATATATATATATACATATATTTTATTGATTTTTTTACAGAGAGGAAGGGAGAGGAATAGAAATTCAGAAACATTGATGAGAGAGAGACATCGATCAGCCGCCTCCTGCACGTCCCCTATTGGAGTTGTGCCCGCAAGCAAGGTACATGCCCCCGACCGGAATCGAACATTTTGCCTTAAGTGATAAGTGGGTGAAATAATTCAGCTAATCATCTATGAGGCAAAGCTCGGGAATTTAGAGGGTCAGTGTCTAGATCATAGATCAGAGGCTAGCACAGAGGCATCCTTGAATCTTACCTAAATCCTTTGGGGAAGGTTTATTTATTTACTAGTAGCCCAGTGCACGAATTTGTGTACAGTGAAAGGAAATGAATTCGAAGAAATATTTTAATATCTCTATTCCCCCTTTCTCTGTAATAAAAGTGTCAACCAAATTCACTATTGACAATGACAGATGGAAACACATGCCTGCAATTGGCACCAGCGAGAGCTTTATATGTGTTGTGCATGCGCAAGTCAACTTAGCCTTTTATAGAGAGAGAACAAACTTGCTTAATTAGACCTGTTTTCTGATGTAGCTACACTTTTTCCAGCCCAGTGAAGCACCCCAACTTCTATTTCAGGTAACTGTCAGTAACACAGCAGTAAATATCAACACGAAGCAGATTATTATTGTAGATCACGCAGGGAGAACAAAGGGTAAAATATTTAACCGCAGCAGTCTTTAACTATATTCTGTGCAGTGAGAAAACCTGAAGTCATTTTCAAGGTCCACCATTTCTTACTTCTTTTCAGTCGGGTCAAATTTCTAAATCTACGTTTTCCGGCTAATGAAAAGAAAACAGGATTCCACCGAGTCTCCTACCCTGCCTACTCCAGGACTTCTGTGAGGATCAAATGAGATGAGGCACAGAAAATGCTTCATAGACATTTGGTCACAGTGTAAAGTGTTTGCACCTGGGCATAAAGCCAGGCATGTTCCTAAGCTGAAGAAACTTCCAGGAGGCTAGCTGTTGCTAGGGAGAGGAAGCCAGGTGTTGCTACTTGACATCATCCCGCAGATGGGTTTTAGTAAGCTGTTGTCTGGGACAGGAAAGGGTGGGGACTTGCTTCACCTTTAAGGTTTTCCAGCAGCATGGAGCTCAGGGAAAATTCAGCATTGTCAGTGGTAAAACCTTCAGGATCCGAAGTCTCTCAACTGGTGACATTGTCACGGGATGCTGATGGGTGAGTCACCTCTTCCCAGTGGCCCTCAGTGCACTCTCTGCCGAACACCCACTGGCGGAAACTGGGAGGGAGCTCGCCTACCCTTGATGGATGCGACCCGAGGCCTGACGCTGAGATCATCTCAGCCCCAAGTCTCTGACAGCTCCTCTCACCACTGCAGCTGAGCACACAGCCCGGCTTAAAAAAATTCCCGTGGGCAAGGTGACAGGGAAGGCTGTCTCAGTTCCCAGGCTCGCCCCTTCCCACGGCAGGAGGACGGGAGAGTGGTTCTCAGCAGCCGCGTCTACAGCCTGACTCTCAGTGGAGCAGAGCCGCCCTCCTGGGGAGGCCAGGGTTAGCCTGCGTGCTGGAGGGACTCCGGGGCTTAGCGAACTCGACCATCAACAAGTATTACGTTCATGTATTTTCCCAGTGGGTACGGCCAAGTGTCACTTAGTAGGTCTAGGACATCGTACCTCCTTCCACGCCCACCTTTGTATCACTGCTAATGACACCAGTGTCAGGTTTGCAGGAAAACCAAGTCAAGATTCAAGAATAGGAAATGCACCCTGATTGGTTTGGCTCAGTGGATAGAGTGTTGTCTTGTGGACTGAAGGGTCCCAGGTTCGATTCTGGTCAGGGGCATGTGGCTTGGTTGCGGGCACGTCCCCAGTGGGAGGTGTGCAGGAGGCAGCTGATCGATGTTTCTAACTCCCTCTTCCTTCCTCTCTGTAAAAATCAATAAAATATGTTTAAAAAAAAAAAAAAGCTGAAACCGATTTGGCTCAGTGGATAGAGCGTCTGACTGCGGACTGAAAGGTTCCAGGTTCGATTCCGGTCAAGGGCATGTATCCTGGTTGCGGGCACATCCCCAGTAGGAGGCGTGCAGGAGGCGGCTGATCGATGTCTCTCTCATTGATGTTTCTAGCTCTCTATCCCTCTCCCTTTCTCTCTGTAAAAAAATCAATAAAATATATTAAAGAAAAAAGAATAAAACCTCTTAAAAAAAAAAAAAGAATAGGAAATGTTTGCCGAGGGATCTCTCTTTCCAAAAGACCATTTGCCCAGGGTGAGAATTTTTTTACTGCGTGTCCATCGGATGAGCAAGGAAAGGATAAAAAAAGGATTGAATTATTTTAAAAAATTAATATAGCCATACAGACCTCTTTCTTTCCTTTTGCCTGCCCTGAAAAGATGGGTTGCATGAGGACACTGCCCCTGGGGCACCTGCTTGGTGTGGGGATCACGGTGTGTTCTACAAGGTGGTGGTGGGTCCTTGTAAAATGTGAGCTCAGCTTCTGCCCATCTCACAGGAAACAATGTCAAGGACAGTGGGCTGTGTTAGGCCCACGGTGATCCTTTCCCAGCTAATCCTCTGACTTGGCGCCACTCTAAGTGAGTATGACCGGGGGAGGTTGGTTCCCGGCCAGCTGAGAAGTCCCTGTCACGTGTTCCACCCTCCGATGTGCTATGTCTTGCACAGTTGTCTCGCTTCCTACTCCGGTGTCTGAACACCTTTGGAACGCGGAGCTGTGTGGGCAGGACGTGGGATCTAGAAATTGTAGCCCCGGGCACACGACCCAGCTGCGCCCTAACTAACGGGTGGACTGTGGGCCAGACCTGTCTGGGTACCGGGACTGTGGCTGGCACACATCCCAGGCTGCCTGTCTGCCTCGGCCCCACCTGAGGCGTCACCACCTTCCCCCGCAGCCAGAGGAGGGCTGGAGCCAAGGGCAGGCCTGTGAATAGGGTCCGGCAGCCTTGGCTGCTGGTCAGGAGAGCTCCCAGGACCGGCTGGCGCCTGCCTCCCTGCTCTCCTGCGGGGAACCAGACACCCCGGCTCCGCTGGCACCTCCACCGCCCGCTCTGGCCTCCACCCTGCTCAGAGAGGGTGGGCAGTCCTGGTGCCCGCAAGGGGAGGTGCTCGGGGTGAGGAGCAAGGAGTAGGCTCTTTTGGGTGGGGGTGGGGTACCAAACCTTCCTGGGGCAGTGGTGAACGGGGCTCCCCTGGGAACGCACAGCCTGGAAAGTGGGGATACAGGCTCCAAAGAGAGCAACTGAGAAGAACACAGGTAGGCTCCTCCTTCCGGCTTGCTCAACTCTCCCGTCTCCCCGGGGGTCAGAGGCGGCCAGTGCCTGGGGAGGGGCAGGGAGGACGGGCTGGGCTTGGGCCCCAGGTGCATCAAGTGGAGAAAGAAGAGAAAAGTGAACCCCTCACTTAATGCCACACCCGTTCCTCCCCCACTTCCCTCCCCCCAGCCCCGGGCCCAAACCCCTTAGTACAATGGTTCTCAACCGTTCTAATGCTGCGACCCTTTATTACAGTTGCTCACTGGAGAGACCCCCAACCATAAAATTATCTTCGTTGCTACTTCATCACTGTAATCTTGCTACTGTTATGCACTGTAATGTAAATATCTGATAGGCAGGATGTATTTTCATTGTTACAAATTGAACATCATTAAAGCATAGGGATTCATCACAAAAACAATATGTAATTATATATCGTGAAATATTTATTTCTAATGACAAATAAATGAAATTTTGTCTTGAATCGTGGTGTAGCATGGGTAACAGTCGTCATAGGACAACAGTAAACTACATCGCTACCCTTTGCCACACCGAGGAGCGGTGTGTTGGTTCCTAAGACCATGGGAAATAGGTGTTTTCCGTTGGTCTTAGGTGACCCCTGTGAAAGGGTCGTTCCACCTCCGAAAGGGGTCTCGACCCACAGGTTGAGAACCGCTGCCTTAGTAAAATCTCCGGACCGCCTGTGCACCCGGAAACCTCCCAGTGCCCCCCCTCCACCCACTCCTGACTGTCCCAGGCGTGGGCACCCCCTGGGTTCTCCTGGGTTCGCCCGGGATGGGCGAGCAGCCCTCCCTGCAGCCTCCTCCTCCTCCTCTCCCTCCTCCGCCTCCGCCCAGCAGGGACCCAGGAGTGACTGACTGCACAGCCCGGGAGGGTCAGAGGCGGAGCTGGGCTCCGGGGCGCTTCTGGGCGAGGAGGCAGCGAGCCCGTGACCCGCTCCGGCGGTGGGTCTCGGGGGGAGCCCTGGTGGCGCACCCCGGCCCCGGGAGATGGGCTCCGTCTCCTCCGCGCTGGCGCGGTCCCGCCACGCCGCGGTGCAGCTGGGCTCACAGCCACCACCGCCGCCCGAGGCTGCTCCCGCCGCTCCCGGGGACCCCTCCGCACCCCCGAAGCCCCGGAGGCTGGGGTCCCGGCCGAGCGAGACGCCCGTTTCCCCTGCAGCCGGTGGGGCTCAGCCGGCAGCCCAGCGCGCGGACGGGCGCGCGAAGTTGGGGAGCCCGGCGCTGTCCGCGGTGCTGAAACCCGCGGCCGGCCCGTCCCCGCCCGCCTCCCCGGGCAGCTGCCCCTCCGCTGGTGAGTCCCTCACCCCTTAAGGGTCATGGGGCGGGAGGGGCTGTGTCTGGGGACCTGGGGATCGGGGTTTTGTTGGGGGGGGGCGCTCCTTACTTTAGGGGGACAAATGACGGCTCTCTCTGTGCTCTCTCTCTCCTCCAACGGGATGTTGCCCATCATTTCTTTGACAAGTGAAAACTCATTTCTGAGCCCATCAGTGTGGCTCAGGGATGGAGCACAGAGCCATGGACCTAGAGGCCACGGGTTCGATTCCCATGCCCCGGTGGCCGGCTTAATCCCCGGTGGGGGGCGTGCAGAAGTCAGCCCATCGATGATAATGCTCTCTTATTGGTGTTTCTACACACAACCCTTCAAAAAAATTATATATATATTTAAAAACCTAATTTCTGGCTCAACAACGGGCATTTCAGAAGGACCGTCTTTCACAGGGGCTTAGACAGCAGCAGGCAAGGCATCCCAGGGACCCCGCTCCCCAGCTTTCTTCCGGCGCCGGCACCAGGGGAGGGGAGAAGCCTTCCTTGTCTGGGAAAGACGGGGGTAAAGGAGGCGCCCTCCCTGGACTGCTCTCAGGGGACGGGGGAAGGGGCTGGAGCTTCCTGCTGGTCCAAGACGTAGTGCCCTAGTGCCCGTGTGAAGGAGGAAGTCGGTATTTGGCCTCGTCTTTCTCTGAGGGAACTGGCTGTGTGGCTGGGGGAGACGTGTTTGGGATGGGAAACAGGAGAAGTGGAGACACAGCTGGGGAGTCAGAGGGGCCCGGGCTCCCTCTGCTGAGCTCACTGTGGTCTTGGGCAGGGCACCCTCCTAGCGCTTCAGTTTTATCTCCTTGAGGCAGGGATGACAGCGGTACCTCGCTAGGACGCTGGGACATCTGACCCCACGCAGGGTATGTATGTGGAAGTACTTTGGCTCTATAAAGTGCTGTGCGAGTATTCAAGATGCTGCCGGAACCGGGTCTCTCTCTGACCCTCTTCCGCGGACACTGAAGGGAACAGGGAAACCTTTCCATTTTTCATGGAACACATGCAAAGGCTCCATTTCGTAGGGCAGGTCCTGTTTTGTGCAACTGGGAGAAAGCATCCTTCATCGGTACATGTAATAATAATAATAATAATAATAATAATACACCTCACACTAGCCTTTGGTCTCATACATGAATCCCTGCTTCATCCACGCAGAGTTGTGATGCTCAGTGCCACCATCTGCTACTGAGTTTTCAAGGATTTGGTAGATGTAGTGGGCAAGGTTGGTTCCCCTAAAGCAGCGGTTCTCAACTTTCTGAGGCCGCGACCCTTGCATACAGTTCCTCATGGGGTGGTGACCCCCAACCATGAAATGTTGCTACTGTTATGCATCGTGATGCAAATATCTGCATTTTCCGATGGTCTTAGGCGACCCCTGTGAAAGGGTCATTCGATCCCCAAAGGGGTCTCGACCCACAGGTTGAGAACCACTGCCCTAAAGAGGAAAAAGGACGAGGTTAGTGGATTGGCTTGCTTACACTTTGACTCATGAGAGGTAAAGATACATGTGTCTTTATACCCCTAGAATTAAAAATATATATATATATTGTTTATTCTTTGGCTTTTATTTGTTCTTGTTTCATTCAAACAATCGTTTTAAACAAACGTTAAAAGACACCTGCACATTGTCCTTGCCGTGGGGGAGTTATCGTGATACAACGTTAGTTTTGTCCATTCAGAGGTCATGTCTTTTGGTTCTCAATGGGAAGAGAGCCAGGTCTGAAGTCAGGATACCTGGGGTCCGCATCCTTGGGCAGCAGACATGTATTCTCAAAGCCCGTACTGTCTGCTCTCTCAACATGAGCACAAAAAGAGTTGCACCGCCTTTTATGCCATAATCTTCAAAGGACATTGTGGAGATACCAGCAGTGTGTAAACCAAGTACCGTACAACTGTAAGGCATTATTAAAGTACCGCCTGAGGTTAATATCTTCTCATGTGTAGGATACAAATTTAGATTTGGTACCATCTTATGGTCTAAGTTACATTGGATGGAACACGGAATTCCTTTGTGAGACTTCAATATTAATTTGTGTATGTGTGTGTGTGTGTGTGAGAGAGAGAGAGAGAGACAGAGAGATCAATTGCATTTTATATATATATATACATATATATGTATATATGCATCTCTGTAAAACTATTACCATATTTTTTTCTCACACTTTTGATAATGTGGATGGAAGACTCAGATATTGCAGTTCGTACATTTATAATGCCCCAAAAGCAATGTCTATGAATTTGCATTCAATAATTTCTGTTCTAGATTTGATGACTATCTCTTGAAGATACTCTTAACTTTAACATTTTGATTATACAGGAATTATTTTTTTCTACTCTTGCTCCATCTCTCATTAGAAGAAGCAAGGGAAAGTGCACTAGTCCTGAGGAGGAGGTGTCAGAGTTTTACGGTAGAAATGGTCTTTACTGGTAATAAAGCCAGAGAGCTTTTTTTTTTTTTTTAAATATATTTTATTGATCTTTCACAGAGAGTAAGGGAAAGGGATAGAAAGCTAGAAACATCGATGAGAGAGAGACATTGATCAGCCGCCTCCTGCACACCTCCCACTGGGGATGTGCCTGAATCCAAGATACATGCCCTTGATCAGAATCAAATATGGGACCCTTCAGTCCGCAGATCGATGCTCTATCCACTGAGCCACACTGGTTTCGGCAGCCAGAGAGCTTTAAGGAGAAAGTAGAACTCAGGGTCAGAGTTGGGGCAGCAAAACCAGCTGTCTCTCCTCAGGTAAATCTAAATGCTTGGAACCTCTGAGATCTGTTTCATTAAGGATAGTGATGGTGCCCTACTCCTCTCCCATCCTCTTGTTATGAAGATTAAATGAGATATGGTGTCAAAACCCAAGTGGGGACCTGGCCTATACTGAACGTGGGTATTCTGTATGTTTGTTTCTTTCCAGAGCTTTGGGGCCACGCTTACTGGTAGAAAAAAAGGAAAAGGTTGAACCATTTTCAATAAAAGGGTATCTCAGGATAAAGAGATAACCACATAAAACAAAAACCCTTCCATTACCATCTGTTCATCAATTATATAAAAAGCCTGTTGTTGTCACACCATCATGCCATAATGACCAATCAGCAGGAGGCTGAATGCACGGGATGGGCAGGGCTGTGGGTACAGCAAGGCATACGGGTGGGTGGGGACTTGACTCTGGAGGATTTGAGTGGAGGTGCAGGTGGGTTTCTGGATCTGGCTGGGGCAGCGGGAGGGTTTCTGGGTCCCGCCACGGTGGCGGTGGTGGTGGCACAGCCGCGGGACTCTGGGTCCTGGGTCTCACGCGATTTTGGGCAATGGGCCCCTCGATGTGTAATAATCTGCAATAGCTTGCCAGAGGCTCCCAAATTTTCTTAGAAATTCCTTTGGCGAGGGAGAAATTTTGACATTATTGAGATTGAATTCTTTGGGGAATACTGGCTGAATCGAAAGGACTGATCAACATGAAAATAAAACTCATTATTTTAAAGATCGGCGGGTGGAAGGGTGAAGCGGTGACGCCTCCAGGGTCTCCATCCTCAGCACCCACACAGCTGCCTGCTCGGAGTTAATTAAAACGGACGCGAGCAGCCTTCTGCAGGCTCAGAGTGACAGGCCTGCTGATGAGGACAGAGATGTGACAGGCCAGGGCAGGCCCCTCTGGATGTGGCGTCACCTCCAGGAACTGAGTGCCCTCCCCCGCCCTCCACTGCCTTCCCCCGCGGGAGGCAAGTTGGTCCTCAGGCTGAGTCTGAAGTCCTTCCCTCTGATTCTCTTCCTGGCGGTTCCTGGAGACCTTTCTTCCAAAGGCAGCCTCCACGCAACCGAAGGCGGGGCTGTGAAGTGGGGGCACGTGAAAGGGGGGACGTGGGGAGGGTCAGGCACGAGGGCTCTGCTCCTGCTGGTGCTTGTAGTTACTGGGGCTCTGAGGTCAGTCTGTCCCCTGGAGGCAGCGGCATTTAAACATACGTCCTCCTCGGAGCCAGGGTGGGAGAGCAGGGCCCGGGGTGGGTGTTCAAGCCGAGCACCAGCCGAAACCGGTGTGGCTCAATGGATAGAGCCTCAGCCTGCAGACTGAAGGGTCCTGGTCAAGGGCATGTACCTTGGTTTCAGGAACATCCCCAGCAGGGGGTGTGCAGCAGGCAGCTGATGGATGTCTCTCTCTCATTGATGTTTCTATCTCTCTCTCTCTCCCTTCCTCTCTGTAAAAAATCAACAAAAATATATTTTAAAAACACACACACACAAAAAAAAAACAAAGCGAGCTCCAGCTGTGGCTGCTCTTGGGCCTCACACAGGGAGCAGCGACCTTCCGCCCCTCCAGGCCCTCCCAGCACAGCTCCCACCAGTGTCGCCTCACGTTCCTCCCCGGAGCCCGCCTGCCCCCCGCCACCCCCCCGGGAAGACTGCTCCGCAGGGATCCCACCCACCAGCGGCCTGGCTTCGCTTTTCCGTTCTGTCACTTTTTCCAGGCCCTTCCGGCGGCGGCTCCCCCGGGAGGAGGGAAGGCCGCCCATGCTCCCAGCAGGCCCCGCTCCAGCCTCGGCCTCTGGCTTTGTTGTCTGCAGTCCTGGGAATCTGCTCCATCCGGTGGGGGA
>PVJN01011675.1:0-54203 GCA_004026805.1 Lasiurus borealis
AAATCAAATGCTGGTCTTTAGGCTTATCTATGAACTTAGATGAGTGTTTTTTCCCCATTCTACTTATCCTAAGTCTTTTTAATGGACATGTGATATGCTAGTCTGTGTCCAAGCTCACCTACCATTTCTTTTCTCAAAAGACAAGGCACATCTGCCACCTGCTCTACTCCGTGTCCCAGCAACAACTGTCGAGCAGCATAAAGATTGATTATCAGTCAAAAACCATTGCACAACACCAGATTTTGGTGGGTTAAGCTTGCTGATCCAGCAAGAGATGGTGTGAAATTTTCAGGAGTGTGTGCCAACATTTTGGTGCTAAAAGAACAGCAGTGCATGTCACAGTGAAACACAGCCAAAGATATGCAGACAAAGCAGAGAAGTTTTTGTTCTGGACTTGGCTTTAAAAAGGATAAAAGAGAAAACAAAAAGTAGGGGGGAAATTAGTTTGTACATTTAAAAACCATCCACCAAGCTTAGTCATGTGTGTAACGTTGGTATTTTAAGCATACATGTCCAGGGAATTTTCTAAGAAGCTTAGATGTAAGTAATTTTTTATATATCTCTTCTGTAATACCATTATTATAAGAAAGGCAAGTGTTTTTTATTAATAAAAATAATCAAGGATCATAAGAAAGTACTAATTATATAAATACTTGAATATAAAAAACTCAGAAACATGTACCTACAAAGACTCATGCTTATATGCAAGCAGATGATTAATGAATACAAAATAAAGGCAGCCATATTTAAAGTTAAAACAAAATTAGAAAATGATATGGGTCTCCACTATTGTAAAGGTAATTTTTACTGAGTATTGTAGCAACAAGTTTCTTTACAAGGACCAAATTACCTTAAACTTTCTATTGAATTCAATAAATTATTTCCTGATGATCAAGCATTATGAAAGAGACAAAATCTTAGTATTATTTTATATAACAACATTATTAGAGAAAGAATTTTCACCACTTCATCGGAATCAACTTCAGAGTTACTTTTCTTCTACTTACGCAATTACTGCCTAGACTTGCCTTTGGCTCCTCAGCTCTTTAGCAGTTGCAAGAAAAAAATAAAAAAACACATACCACAACTTTTAATAAGATAGAAAAAGCATAAAGGAGCAGAGCAAGCAGTTCGATACATTGAATTTGCATGGCAAAGCTGTGTCATTTCAATGTGATTACTACATATAGGACTTGATAACAGACTTGGATATGGCATTTGGATATGGATTATCTGGAAGAATATTCTTAGATAGCAGTACTTTCATTTATCTCATAAAATGTATTCTTTATCACTAAAGAAGAAAAAATGTTTTTAGTTTAGAAAATCTAAATGCACATTTTTTAAAAAAGCTTATCTACAAATAGCTCTAAAATATATGTATCTGTTTATATTTCATATATAATTCATATTATTATGATTTCTATTATGTATATAAGCATATATATATTTCAAGGTAAAGAAAAGTCAAACTGTAGCATTTACCCTATGAAAAATGTTATTAGAAAAATTACATGTATATAAGAATTATGTGTTCATTACTGGCCACACTTTCATAATTATGTTAATGCCATCTGAAGAAAAACCAAGAGTGTAAATGAATAAGAGATACTTGAAACTGTGAACTATTTTCTAAGAGAATAAGCCTAATGAATTATGTCTGTTGGATGTCACAGAAACTAAACAGTAAATTCAATAATCTCTGATTTAATTTATTATATTTTCACCATTTAACCTCCTGCAGGCTCCCTAATGTCTATTCAGATCTATATTAAATTAAGCACCAATGCTAATGAAGGGCAATAAACGTGGCTGTCAGTGGATTTTTCTTTCATTAACCACATTATCCTCTTACTGAGCTGTAAATGCGTAAACATTAGTTTTGTTAAACCATGCAAAAAAGACAGGATGAAAATCATTTTTTAATTGCATCCCTCAAGCCATTTACTGTATGTGGGGGTAGGGTTCTCTTTTCTTTTTTACCTTTAATTTTTTTGAATGGATCTATAAAGGGCTCTCCCATTGAAACATAAACGTCAGCTTCACGGGGTATGTCTTCAGGTCTGAGGGCTTCAGAGCCGTCTGCCAAGAACACTCGTCGTGCGGCCATGTTCAGATGCAGCTTCTCCGTGCAGTCCTCCAGGAACTGGGAGAGAGCAAGAGGTAAGAGAAAGTGATTCACCAAAGGAACCTTACACATTTCCGTGGGACAAAACATGCTTCCAATCACAACATACTTGAGGCAATGGCCGTAGTTAACTTGAATAACTACACCAGCATATTTTCCAGCAGTTGAAAAATATACAAATAAAATAATTTACAGCACTAAGAATAGCTAATAATTGTCTAATTTTAGTCCTTAAATACCCTGTCATTAAATGTTTTTATAACTCTGCAAGATGTAAAGTCATCACATGTGTTTCACTAACTGTGTTTCACTATTTATATGTTGGTGAAACAGGAAAAGAAATGTCTGTGAATTTTATGTACAGGATACATGAAGAATTTACAGATACATATTACTAAAAAGAACATTGTGACAGAATGAATGTCATTTTTTTTCCACTTTCACATTTTAAAGAGAATAAGGGAAGAAATGAAGCAATGAAACTTTTGAACACTAGTTACCAAGGAGATGGTTGGTACAGTAACTTTGGCAAAGACTGTTCTAGATCCATTTTTGTAAGCTGTTACTCTAATCACTTTGGGTGGAAGCTTATGTCTTTGAGAGATTCTGTGCCAATTCTGGGCCGACTGAAAATTTAAAGAAGAGAACTCTGCAACTCTGAAGAGAGAAAAAAAAACACACACAAATAAAAATAGATGCATGTTAATTAATAAAAACATTCAAAATCATATTATCCTGGATATTTTTTAAGCTCTAATGACTCAAAGTATTCTTCAAAAAACTTTTAATAGGATATAGCTGTATATAACTACTTAAATATTTAAAAATACTTAATACAGGATAAGTTTGCCAAAACTGTTCATGGGATAGTTTATCTCAGAATAAATAATTTCTATCATTTTAACATGACAACACTTATTCTTAAAAATTATATTTTTATATTAATTATGTTCTGATAGAAAACATAAAATAGCAATATGGTATTAATATCATAAAATGCTTAGTGGCAAATTTTTTCTTTTAAGTTTTCATATTTATCAAAGTTCTTTGATATATTTTAAAAGATTTCAAATTCAAGTAAATCATGATAACATATTTTAATCTGAAGTTAATTGTAATTGCTTTCATTTCAAACTGTTTGGAGGAAGTAAAAGAAGATTTCTAAGTTTTGTTTTCAGTCAAAACCAATATCAATCTTACTATTTTCTCAGCAAAAGCATGTAATTGACTAAAATGTCAATTTTTTTACTTCAGAGTTCTGTAACTAACCCTGTTAATTCTTAATGCTACAGAAGGCAAGGTAAACATTTTAAAATAAAAACTTTAGGGAAATTAAAATAACAATATATCCCCCTATTCAAACATATGAAAATGATAGCAAAGCTTCTTGATTTTATTTTTATTTTACAAACATTTTATCCTACCCACAAACTCTTAGGTTAAAAGTTTATTGCAGACTATGTAAAATACACAGGATAGTTTTATAATAAGTTCATTGCAATTTAATTTTATTTTGGAGTATTGGCTAAATACCAAAAACATGCATTTCTATTTTTAAACAAATATTTGGTAAGCAAAGATCTATCATGATCCTAGACTGATTTTGTTTTAAATATTTTTTTAGAGTTCCATGGTATCCAATTTGAAGTGTATTTCATGTTTTCCACAAGGGTAATTAACAACTTTCTACCGCTATGCTTTCAAAGAAAAACAACAACATAGAAACAAAACCCTAGCGCGAGAGATGTGCTACATTTTAATGTCTGCAATAACCAGTTGAAGCATTATGAATTCTGCTCAAAGGGAAAAGCTTCAACAGTTGGTTAAAAAGAAGAGAGCACAGCTTTGATTACCTTGGTTGACCGGCCGGAGCACTGACAGGTCTGTTTCTCTTGGATGCTGATATGAAACGGGAATTGTTGTTCCTGTTAGATTTGTAGCTACCCGGGTCTGATATTTCACCATGGCTGTGATCTGATACTGTTTGATGTGTGGAGCAATTTTGAAGTCCTGACCCTTCGGATATTGCTGCTGAAAGCAACAGTCTGCTGGGGCCAAACTGAGGCTGCAAATAATCTTCAGTAGTTTTAATAACTGCTTTTGCCTGGGATGACATAAACTCCCTGGAAGAAACAATGCATGGAAGAGCACAGTGAAATGATTCATATTCACTTATTAACAACTACCACATAACTAGTTTTGTGCTATTGCTAGACAACATACTACACACTTAGCCATTATTTTGCTTACCGTAATCCTTACAATATCCCTGGGAAGTAGGTACTATTTTTATCCCCGTTTTCCAGATTTAAGAAATTGTGGCTCTGAGAGGCTAATGAAATTGCCCAAGCGCAAATAATTATTTAGTCGGCAGGGAGAAATTGAACCCAAGCAGATCCTCGGACAAAACCCACATTCAGCCCTGGCCAATGGGTTCAGTGGTTAGAGCGTTGGCCCGCCAACCAAAGTCTCTCAAGTTTGATTTCTGGTCAAGGGCACATACCCGGGTTGCAGGTTCCAACCAAAATCCCCAGTCAGAGTGCATGCAGGAGGCAACCAACACATTGATGTTTCTTTCTCTCTCTTTACTTCTCACTCTCTCTCTCTCTCTCTGTCTGTCTCTCTTTCTCTTTTTTTCTCCTCTCCAACCCCTCCCTCCCTTCTACTCTCTCTAAAAATCAATGGAAAAATATCCTCTGATCAGAATTAAAAAGAAAACACTCATATGCATAACAATTAAATGTACTTACATATTTAAAATAGAAAGCTATGTAACCCTTGAAACAATGTAAATAAAATTTTTAAATTTTTAGATTAATTTCTTAAACACTAGCACTCTGCTAAGTATTAGGAAATACAAACGTTAAGGAGATGTGGTTCCTATCCTTGAGAGGACTAAACCCTAATAAAGAGAGAATATGTGTTAAATAAACTGCTTAAACTCCTTGAAGACAAACTTATAGAGACTGGAATAAAGTTGGGAAAGGCTTCACAACAGAACTGAGAGTAAAGTGACTAACTCATCCTGATTTGGTACTGAAATTCACACATCTTGAGGGTTTCAGGTAATACAGTTTAATGCCAGAATACTTAGAAAGTTAGGAAAGTAAATCTACTCCAGAACGGCACAAAGAGAACTAGAAAACCTTTCATTGCTTCCTTTAGTCACATAAGAACAACTCTAGTAGACTGCCACATTTTTTGTCTCAGAAACCTCACCTCTTCCTCTTCCTATAACATTAGCATTATTTCCTATCATTATTTCCAATGATTTTAGGAACTGGTCATTTAAAAAAAAATAATAACTTCTCTTTGCATTCACATATTGATGAGGTTTTCTACCACATGCTGGAATTTGACCTAGTTTTTTTAACCTAGATTTTATTCTTAACATGTACAGTCTTATTATCTTGTCCTACAAATCTATGCTACATCTCTACTGTAAATCTTTCATTATATCTGTAAATAATTCATATATACACAGACTTCAAGTAGTTACTTGCTCAGTAAGATTTCTATTCTACCCTTGTATATGGTAATATACTTCCTTGCTGTGCACTGATGTCTGCACTGGCAGGCCTGACAGCTGGAATCACTATATCTCATTCATTATTTCCTACTATCTAAAATGCTCGGCCTCTTGGCATTTGTATGTCCTCTTGGGAGAAGTGTCTATGCAAGTCCTCCACCCATTTTTTAAATGGGTTGTGTGTCTTCCATTTGTTGAGTTATATGAGTATTTTATATATTTTGGAAATTAACCCCTTATCACTGTATCATTGGCAAATATGTTCTCTCATATAGTGGATTCCCTTTTCTTTTCTTTTTTCTTTTTTTAATTCTCACCCAAGGATATTTATCTATCGATTTTTATAGAGAGTGGAAGACAGAGGGAAAGATAGAGAAAAATATCAGGAAGGGATTAAACGGAGATAAGAAGGAAACACATTGATTGCTTGCTTCCTGAACAAGCCCTGACTAGGGAAGGGCCTGCAACCAAGGTCTGAAAACTAAATGTCACTATATAATAGGATGGCACATGAACATCAATCACATTACTTTAAAAATATATCTCTTAAAAATTATCTATCAATTACCTATCTGTCTATCTATATTAGTTTTCCATTGCTGTGCAATGAATTAGCACAAACTTAGTGACTTAAAACAGCATCTGTTCATTACTGCACAGTTTTCATGTATCAGAAGTCTGGGAAATGCTTAGCTGGAGCCTTTGCTCAGGATTTCAAAATGCTGAAATCAAGGTGCCAGCTGGGGCTACAGTTTCATCTGTTGATCAGGGTGTTCTTCCAAGCTATTTCAGGTTTTGTCAGACTTTAGTTCCTTACTGCTGCAAAACTCAAAGTGACTATCATTTTTGAAGCCAGTTGGAATTCACTCACCTCTCTGACTCTTCTGACTCTGATCTCTGAATTGTCATTTAAGAATTGATCTGACTAGGTCAGGCCCATCCAGAATAATCTCCCATTTGGCTAACTAAAAAAACAACTGATTATGTACCTTAACCACAATGGCAAAAATCTCCTTTGTTGAGTCTGGAGGGAGATCATCTATGAGGAGGCCACCTGGAGGAGCAAAGGGTCCCAGCCCCACACCAGACCCCAGCTCAGGGTCCCAGAGCTGGGGAAAGAAATCCCTATAAGCAGTAAGATCTATGGGCTATAAAAACCAGTAGGGATTGGGGCTCTGTGACACAGGGGCTGCTGAACACCCAGCTGTTCCCCGTAAAAGGCCAGCACCATGAACTAAACTTACAAGGTCCCACTTCCTCTGAGCTCCAGCACCAGTGTGAGGCTCTGGAAAACACAGACCCATACGAGGAGGAACTGGATTGTCTGGCATCAGGGCAGAAACTTTGAGGGTGGATTTCTCCCAGACGGAAGTACTCTCAGGGATCATTGTTTCTATGCTGGAACCTCCTCAGTCACAGGGCTCACTGGCAGCCATTTCTGTTTGCTCTACCCTGCTAATTCCTTAAGACTCAGCCTTATCCAATTTACAACTCCATCCAAGTTGTGTGCACCTGATTTTTCATATTAATGGCCTGTCCTTACTCAGGCTAAAATCTCTCAAACAAGCTGCAATTGGGTCAGGGAGCCCCAAACCTATCAATAAAAGGCCCAAGACCTAGCACCACCACCAGTATCCTCTGCTTCATAGCTGGGTCTCAGCTGGGCACTTCCAAACCCAATACAAAGAGGAGGAATTTGTAGATCTCTCTGTAACTCTTGCTGGATTGCCACAAGCAGTGGTTGACTTTGTACTACCCTGGAGTCCCTAGAGCCAGTGTACCAGTGGTCAGTGTCAGACCATACAGATTACAATTCAACAGAGAGGCTTTTGTGGTTTTGCAAGTCTTGTATCATAAGGCTGAATCCAACACAGAAGTTCTCCCAGCATAGTGAAAATGCCAAGACAAGGAAAGAGATCACAAACAAAAGAAATGGAGGAAAACAAATGACTGGATATAGAGTTCAAAACCACGGTTATAAGGTTTTTCAAGAATATCCTAGAAAAGTTGGATAAAGTTAGCGAGACCCAAGAGGAGATGAAAAAGAACCAACTAGAGATGGAAAAGGACCAACTAGATATTAAACATACACTGAATGAAATAAAACATATTATACAGAGACCTAAGAGCAAACTAGAGGAAGGCAAGAATCAAGTAAAAAATTTGAAATATAAAGAATCAGAAAACACTCAACTGGAAAAGCAAGAAGAAAAAGAATCCAAAAATATGAAGATAATGTAAGGAGCCTCGGGACAGTTTCAAGCGTACCAATATCAGAATTGTGGGGGTGCCAGAAGAAGAGAGGGAGCAAGATACTGAAAACCTACTTAAAAAAATAATGACTGAAAACTACCCACATCTGGTCAAAGAAAAAGACTTAAAAGTCCAGGAAGCACACAGATCCCCATATAAAAGGAATTCAAAGAGGACTACACCAAGACACATCATAATTAAAATACCAAGAGCAAAAGACAAAGAGAGAATATTAAAAGCAGCAAGAGAAAAACAGTTCATTACCTACAAGGGAGCACCCATACGATTGTCAACTGATTTCTCAACAGAAATGATGCAGGCCAGACGGGAGTGACAAGAAATATTTCAACATGATGAATAGCAAGAACCTACAACCAAGAATACTCTATCCAGCAAAGCTATCATTCAGAATTGAAGGGCAGATAAAGAGCTTCACAGATAAGAAAAAACTAAAGGAATTCATCAATACCAAACCAGTATTATATGAAATGCTGAAAGGTACTCTTTTAGAAGAGGAAGAAGAAAAAGGTAAAAGATAAAAAATTATGAACAAATACATATCTATCAACAAGTGAATCTAAAAATTAAGTGAATTAAAACTTTG
This sequence comes from Lasiurus borealis, assembly GCA_004026805.1. Classification (NCBI taxonomy): domain Eukaryota; kingdom Metazoa; phylum Chordata; class Mammalia; order Chiroptera; family Vespertilionidae; genus Lasiurus; species Lasiurus borealis. The sequence continues at coordinate 8,515 of PVJN01011675.1, forward strand.
ATCAACAGAATAAACTGGTGAATATAATAGAATCAGGAGCACAGAAAGGGAGTGGACTGATAATTCTCAGGGGGAAATGGGTGAGGGGTGTACAGGGAGAGACTGGACAAAAAATCATACACCTATGGATGAGGTCAAGGGGAAGGAGGTAAGAGTAAAGGTAAGGAGCCGGGTGGAGGGGAGCTATGGAGGGGAAAAAAGAGAAACAAATGTAATAATCTGAATAATAAAGATTTAATAAAAGAAAAAAAAGATTAAAAAATAAATCTCCTTTGTCATTTAATGTAACCTGATCATGGGAGTGACCTGCCATCATATTCACAATCTCACCCACACTCAAGAAGAGAGAATTATACCAATTATATACCATATACCAGGGGGTAGGAATCTTGGAGACCATATTAAATTTCTGCCTATCATACTAGCCATTTACCCAGGTTTTATGATCTATTATTTAGATAATAGATAATAAGATTTAGATCCAGATATTTTATATTCTGGATAATTCTAATGGAATCACTTAAGATTAAACTTTGACATCATCCAAGATATTTCATGGAATGTGCCACAAATGCTGATGGGAAAATCCAAAGTGGAACATGAAAAATGCTTTGAGATTATACATTATTTTAAAGGGGGTTGAGAGAGGCATTCAGTTGGATATAAATGTTCAGGAATATTTTTTAAAAAACAGCTACATTACTGCTGAGTTAGTTTACAGTCAGTTATTTAGAAAAAAAAGATGTTTTCTTTTAGCAATTTGAATAATTTATTAGAAATTAGATAATAAAAAAGATCAAAGAACAAATGTGGTTATATGAGTTTATGTGCATATAAACTATATAAATATTTAAGAATTTTATGTGTACTTAGGGGAAGATGAATTAAAACACCAAAATTTAACCTTGAATCAGTATGAGTAAAAACTATCAGTTAATTAAAATGTATCAAACTTTAGTTAAATAAATATTTTTTAAAAATATATTTTATTGACTTTATAACAGATGGAAGGGAGAGGGATAGAGAGTTAGAAACATGGATGAGAGAGAAACATCCATCAACTGCCTCCTGCACACCCCCACTGGGAATGTACCACAACCGAGGTATATGTCCTTGACTGGAATCGAACATGGGATCCTTCAGTCCACAGGCTGACACTCTATCCACTGAGCCAAACCAGTTAGGGCAGCAAATAAATCTTTTAGACAACTTCTACATATGATTGCAATGGATATGATAAATCACAAAATTATAAAAGCATATTAATAAATTAAGCCTTTATTCTTTTCTCAAATGGCATTATACCTCATCTACATGTCGGCTTTCCACTATAACCAAACAGATTAACAGGGACAGATCTTATACATTGTGGAATTTACAAGTCCCTTGATAACCCAGGCTAGTACTTAATTATGCTTTACTCTCTTTGATTTTTATTTAATCTAATTTATAATTTTTGTTCCCAAAGCAATAATGAAGTAAAGATGTGAGGTCTAAAAGTATAATAAAATATACTCAGGGAGCAATATAGATACAACAGATAAAATAGACTGTGATTAGATTTAAGTGTATGCCTCTAATTTTGACAGGGGCAATTTTTCTTCTAATTTCCTTGGCTTTAACAGCATGAGTGAATCTTAATGGTTTTTTATAGTAATTTGAGAAAAACTCCTAATAATGTCATACTTGTTGATCTCATCTTCAAAGACTTCTTCCAATTGTTGCTGCTTGTTGCTCCCTGTAACATCTCTCAGCTATCACTGCACCTCATTGTCTTCCATAGTTCTTATCTGTACGGCTCATTGCCATGGTGTTCACTCAACTACATTTGAGTATTCAACCTCTTTATATGCTCATGGAAAGTACCTCCTGAGGAAACCTTAATGGTCTAATACTAATGATGGTAATTTCATTTCCCTTGCAGGCTAAGTAATTAACTTGTGATTCTATTTTGGCCAATGGGACGTGCGAGAAGTCTTCTGGGGAAAGTTATTTTTTGTTTGTTTGTTTGTTTGTTTGTTTGCCATAATGAAAAAGAGATCCAAATGATCAAACATTGATCTTATTGGACATTGTTGAGTGAACCTGTGATGAGCTATCTTATGAGTAGGAAGAGTCAAAACCAATGATCTAACCCAGCGATTTGCCACTCTGTTGACTGAGTTTACCCACCACTGATCTAGCCACTATTCTGAGGATGGCAGTGGGAAAGTTACAAAAGGCCATTGCTCTTTGAAAACATGCCGAACCACTGAACTTAACTCTAGAATTGCCCTGCCTCTGAAGTTCCTGTTATGTGAGATAATGACTATTCCTTATTTTAAAAGTCAGTTTCAGTTTCCTGTTACTTTCTAATAGTAGCCTAACTTATACAATCAACTTTCTAATCATGGTTGCTTTACTTTCAGCTTTATTCAAAATCTACAAATTTTGAATATTTTTATAATGAGTTAAAGTATAAACTAATATGGTATTTTCTAAAAATTCTACCTTACTCAATAAGAAATATCTCACCAGAAACATCAGAATAAACATAAAATGACAGAATTTTGTTAATTTTCTTCCTTTCTGAAGCAGAAAGCATCTTTGGTGAGTTTACATTTCTATGACAGTAGTCTGCATGGGGCTAATAATTCTATTCATCAGTAGAAAGTGTGGCTACTTTGACAGAACATGGCTCAGTAACAACCATGCAGCTCTAAGTTATCACACAGTTTGGATGTGAATGCAGCAGCAGGATAATGACAGTTGCCAAGGATTTGTACTTGCTGTCGCTTCATACCAGTGTTGCCTGTCAAAATGTCTCTTTTTCTTATACAGAAGCCATAGAATTTTTATGGATAGCAATTACTTACCATATACAATGAAGTACATCAAATCTAACAACCACTCTTTAGCCCGTCATTATTTGGTAGTCTCTTTGTTAAATGTAGTCAACCATTTTCATCTAAATTATTTATTTATACTGTATATTTGACAAGCATATATTTCTCGCTTTATATTTTTATAGCATTTAAACCTTCCTAAAGAGTCATTTTTTAAATACTGTCATTTTAAAAACTTAACTTTATCCTATTGCCATTCTAATGATAATTAAACTCTCTAAATGAAATAAATACAAATAAGAAAATGTAAACATAAAGAAAAATGACCCTAAGTACATTTAAGAACAAATCATCACCTTAAAATACTGGAATATAACCAATTAAGTGTGATGAATGGAAACTTGTATAAAAATCTCTGGAGAACATAAAGCACAGAGATTTCATTAAACTTTATCCTACCCTTTCCCAAACTTGATGAAATGAATAACCTCTAAAGATATAAATAACATCCTACAACTGTTAGATAAAATGTATTTTAAACATCATAGAAAGTTAATAATAAAAGTGGATAGTTTACACGTATTTTATTTTCAACACTAGAAGAAACTATAATTCTAGTTTGGCCTAGAAATGTTGGTAGGGATATCCCAATTGATATGTCAGGACATAAATCAGTCCACCCACAGGGGGAAAAAAAATACATCTGTGTGCGTAAAAGTGCAATGGAATAAAAATAAGGTATATAGAAATCTCAAACTGGGGGAGGTTACAGATATTATATATCACTTTTCCTGAGGAAATTAACATTTTAAAAAGAAACAATCTTTTGATGTTTTTAAAGGAAATAATGTATGAATATTTAGATCTGTAAAAATCTAAAAGAGCTTAATTTGTTGGGTAATGGGGTTGAAAACAGTGGAGGTGCTGCCTTGCTGCATGCACTATTGCTGTCCTCCTTTATTTCTTTCTGTTATCCATTCCATGGAAACACCTGACAGCTCAGCGTTGGAATACTGAAATGAGGCAATATAACCAAGTGATCATATTGTAAAAAAGACTCTAAGACCCACTTCAGCTAAAAATATCCAAGATAACTAAAATGACATAAAAAGTGAGTGAATGTATTAGGCACAGTTAATCTCTTTGAAAGCAAGATTACTAGTAAAAGGCTGTAATGAGCCCGGCAAGCGTTGCTCAGTGGTTTGGCATTGACTTATGAACCAGGAGGTCAGGGTTTGACCCTGACTAGGTTGTGGGCTGGATCCCCACTGCGGGGCATGGAGGAGGCAGCTGACCAATGATTCTCTCTCATCATTGATGTTTCTATCTCCTCTCCTCTCCCTTCCTGTCTGAAATCAATAAAATAGATTTATTTTAAAAATAGGATGTAATGGATAAAATTTCATGAAATTGCATGATCATGAACTAAAAATCATGAAAACAAAATATTTTATATGTGAGATAGAGATGTTTTTTACAACATTCTCTTAATTTAATTTAATTGTTCATATATTTGTATTGATTTCAGAGAGGAAGGGAGAGGAAAAGAGAGATAGAAACATCAATGTCAAGAGAGAATCATTGATTGGCTGCCTCCTGCATGCCTCCTACAAGGGATTGAGCCCACAACCTGGGTATGTGCCCTGACTGGAATTAAACTGGGACCTCCTGGTTCATGTGTCGATGCTCAAACACTGAACCATACCAACCAGGCCATTCTCTTAATTTTAAAATGCTATTTTATTTGAAAATCTTCCACGCATCATTTGGAGACATTTTCTATAAATATGGCACAATTATCCCTAGATACCTGTGACCAATAATGACCAATAATGTAAACCATTTGTGTCACCTGGGATACATTAGACTACAGCTGAGTAGGAAAAGTTTCCTATTTTGCTGCTTTCCTGGAAGTTGCCACAGGAATGAAGCTAGACTTGTCCAGTCATCTGATCTCTTAGTGGTTAAGTCGGGAAATGGCAAGATCGGACCTTTGGCACAGTATGTCAAACTCATTTATTGTGCTGATGATTAGTTTTGTTGGTGGAGGAATCTTAGCACAGCAGTTTTCACTCTGTTACAAATAAATGAGCAGAGAGTGATAGAGGAAAAACAATGGAAGAATACAAGAAAAAGAGTGGATGATGTAAATATAATAAAGAGTAAATTAATAGCATCAGATAATAACGTGAAAGGAAAGTGACTGATTACTTTATGGTTGCAATGAATGAATTTAATATATGTGGGCATATTTTATAAATTGTACAATGTGTCAATTAGTGAAGAAAAGCACAGTCTTTATGATATAAGTAAAGGGCCCACAAATTGACTATATTTTAATAATTATTTCTCATGAAAATATCAAAAAGATGGTGAAAGTGAGGTGGCAAAGAAAACAAAACAAGACAAGAGCCCGGCTGGTGTGACTCAGTGGTTGAACTTTGAGCTATGAACCAGGTGGTCACAGTTGATTTCCCGTCAGGGTACATGCTCAGGTTGCAGGCTTAATCCCTGGCGTGGGTCAAGCAGGAAGTAGCCAATCAATGATTCTCTCTCAACATTGATGTTTCTACTTCTCTCCTCTCTTTTCCTCTCTGAAATCAATAAGACATATATATTTTTAAAAATGATGAGGCAAGAAAAGTTTTGTCCGAAATTAGGGGAAAATGTCTTTACTCAGAGAAAATTGTCTCTCTCTGATAATCAGATTAGTACAAATAGATCTTAGATTACCATTAGCCTTTATGAACTTGACTCTTTTCAGGTTGAAATTCATTTTTTTCTCTTTTTTTTTAAATTACATTTTATTGATTTTTTACAGAGAAGAAGGGCAAGAGAGAGAGTCAGAGACATTGATGAGAGGGAAACATCAATCAGCCGCCTCCTGTACAACCCCCACTGGGGATGTGCCCACAACCAAGGTACATGCCCTTGACCAGAATCGAACCCAGGACCTTTCAGTCCGTAGGCTGATGCTCTATCCACTGAGCCAAACCGGTTTCAGCCATTATTTTCTTTTTTTATGAAAAAAGAAAAAAAAAAAAACCCTCCGGGCCTTGTCGGTGGCTTTCCATTCGATTACTGAGAAGAGAGTTAGTTACTTCACTTTCTGGGTAACAGGCAATAGTGACAGAAAAGACGTTTGGATTCAGACAAAGAAGTAGAAGCACAGTGTAAATAATCTCATATACTGCAAATATTCCTCACAGCTCAGAGAAATAAGGCAAAACAAAATTAGCTGAAAGTCTAGATTTCATTGTCATCTAAACTTAGTGACAAAATACAAAAACAATCAAACCATTCTAAAATACACATATGATCTAGCATTTCTATAAGATTAATCTTACTTTATGAACATTTTATTTAATGCTCTTATAGTTCACATTTTCCGTTTAACATAAAGACTATTTTATCACAGTTAGCCAACCAATAGTTTATCAATACCCGCCAGACACTTTTTTGCTCTTTCACTTTTTAATAGAGAAAAACAAAGGGAAAATACTTTTGTCTCCTCTGCTTTATATTTCAAGGAAGTGTGGTAGAATATACAGTGAGAGTTAAGAGCTCTGGCTGTGGACTTAGATTAGTATGGATTCAAGTAGAGAAGGTACTTGAATTACCAGCTGAGTAATCTTGGCTAAATTAACTAACTTCTCTAGGTCTTTGTTTCCGCACAGGTAAAATGGAGATGTTTAAAATATTTTCTGTCTTACATGCCTCCCAGGGTTGTTTTGAGAACTAAGTAGGTATAATTCAACTTAACTACACATAGTAAATCTTATCTTCCCTGCCATTATTGTTATTATCATTGTACTACCTGTCCTAGTCAGACTCCTATGATAATATGTGTTAATTGCATCAGCTAACTTTTACTTCCCATAAAACAGAAAAAAAAACTTGAAGGACTCTAACCCAGGCAACAATCTTCATAGCCCATCACATCTCTAACTTATTACTGACATCATAATCTCCACCAAATCTTTACAAAGCCTTTACAAAGACAACACTCTAGAAGTACTTTTTAATCCCCTTCAGAATTCAGTTTAAGCTGCTGAAATAATAGTCTTACCTTGGTAAATGATTTGAACTATGTGTGTCAACTGAGTGAATGGTATTCCCATTGAAAGTGCCCGCAGAGTTGCTTTGCTGTGATTCCTTCATGGCTTTAGTCAAGGACGATGAAGAGGAATGAGAAAGTGCTGCTCTGTGATCTTCTGTTTCTATTTTTGCCATTTCCGGCTAAGAATAAGGAAGAATGTTATTCAATTTAAAATGTAAAATTCTCCGGAGTTATAAACTGAAGCTGAGCATTAATCACAATCTACTTCTCATTATGTTCTAGTCTATGCAACAGTTGCTAAATGTGAAATCCGGTTAGGAATGAACAGAAATGAGAACCCAAGAAAGACAAAATTATAGATCTAAGTCATTTGGTATAATCCTACTTAAGAAAAAAATGATAATTGGTTGCAAAGTATTTTAATTTTTGTTTGTTAGAAATTGGCTATTATACAAAAAAACAACACGAGGAATATGTTACTGAAAAGTGCAGTACGACACATTTTTGGTCTGTCTTCATCCTTTCCTCTTTGGAAGCTAGCTTCCTCTGGATTCTCATGGAACTGTATATTATGGAGCTCTGCTTCCCAGGCAGAGAAGTAAGTGTGTCCAAGGCTAGCCAAAGTGCCTTCTCTAGACACAGCAATTGCTACCTCAGAATCTTCATGAAGAAAACAAAGTAGTGCTCTGTTCTCTTGGAATGCTAGCCTTAAGAACAATATATGAAGCCAAAGCAGATAAAAGCAAAAGTGAGAAATGGAGAGAGATTAAAAAGTGAGAGAGATCCCTGATGTCATATAAATCCCTGAAAACAACATCTCTTGAGTTTACTGTGTATGTAAGCCAATTTTTTTTTTCTTAAGCTAGAGCAGTGGTTCTCAACATGTGGGTCAAACAACACTTTCACAGGGGTCACCTAAGACCATTGGAAAACACAGATACGATTCATAACAGTTGCAAAATTACAGTTATGAAGTAGCAACAAAAATAATTTTATGGTTGGGGGTCACCACAACATGAGGAACTGTATTAAAGGGTCACGGCATTAAAAAGGTTGAGGATCACTGAGCTAGAGTCTGGGATTCTCTTATTTGCAACCTAGAAATCTTAAGTAACACATACCACAGACAACCTAAAATTTCTTAAGGCCAAAACAATATGCCCATAAGAAGTGATATCCAAGAATGTTATAGGTTCCTTTCCAAGGTATATATAATCAGCCACTCACAATGCTGATAAACATGGCTACAAAATCTCATCTCTGGAGTCCCCAAGTTACATGATAAGGAAATAAGTTGTAAGGTAGTAAAAAATATATTTCTACCTTTTAACCGCTCTGAGATAAAATCATTCATTCATCTACAGATCATTTATTGAACACTTACAATGTCGTTGGCTTGTTGAGGCACTTAGTGGTAAGTAATAGATATAAGAAATAAGTAAATTGTTAAGATAGAAGGTGATACATACTATGGAAAAAATTGACCAAGGAAGGTAGCCTGGGAGTAAGGAGGTGGAGGGAATTACAATTTTTAAATAGTTTGTCAGCATAGGCCTAATTGAGGTGGTAATAGCTACATAAAGACACAAAAAGGGAAGGAGTTAGCCTTACAATATCCAGGAGTGAGAAGGCCCTAAGGTGGGTATATCCTGCAGGTGTGAGGAATCGGGAGAATGGATGAATAAGAGGGAATGTAGTTGGGATAAGGGTAGAAAGGCCATGGAGGGGGTAGAGATAACATGAGTCCTTGCCAGACACTGTTAGAATTTTGAGTGAATTAGAAAGTCCATGGTGTGTTTGGAGCAGGGGAGTAATATAAAATGTTGTTGTTGTTGTTTTTAATTTTGGCTGCTTTGTTAAGAACTCATCAAATATATCAAAATAACTGCATTTCAATGGCCTGATTTGTCCATATATTAACATCTTCCAATACTTGTATTAATTCTTTGTGGTAGAGACTGCCAACTGTCTGTCAACATCCATTCCTTCCTTCTTCTATGATGCTGGAATCCCTGGCTGCCCAAAATAAAGACTATTTTCTGGTCTTCCTTGCAGCCAGGTCGGGGCATATGAACAAGTCTGGCCAATGAAATATTAGTGGGCAAGATCCATGCAGAGTTTGCTTTGCTTTCTCCTCATTTCTGCTACCTAGAATGAAGACATGAAGGCGGATACTAGATGGTCATCTTTAACTTTGCTATGATGCTGGGAATGAAAGCCATGTCCCAAGGAGGACAGAAGGAGTCTGAATCTTTAACAACACAGAGTACCACATGAACCTGCCTTCTGACTTTTACATGAGAAATCAATTTGTGGCTTATTCAACACAACGTTAATTTGGATCTTTGTTGTGTGCAGTCAAACCTAATCTGGAAACTCCTGATATCCCTTGAACTATGTTGCTTTCAAGAATCTAAAATATATGGTATTGGCTTAGAGCAAGGAAGTGGGATGAACACTAAAAATCTACATTTAATGAGAGTTCAGTACTTTGAGGCTTTGGGCCTTTGGGGCTTACCAAGATTCCACAATCAAATGAGCCAGTACCTTAAAGTAAGTCAGTCTCCCAGACACATTCTCTCTCTCTCTCTCTCTCTCTCTCTCTCTCTCTCTCTCTCTCTCTCTCTCTCTCTCCTGTTATATTCTGTTTCTGTGTAGAACCCTAATATTCCCCTTTCAAAGATCTTGTCAGCCTATAAAGAGGAGCTAAGAACTGGAGCCATAAAGACCTTCCTTAAGCACAGACCCATAGAGCCGGATGATGGATGCAAAGAGATTATCAGTGATGATGTGGGTCAGCAAGAACCTATAGCAACCCTAGCAACACGAACAACGACAGCAGCATCAACAGACACACTGACCACTGCCAGGGCTCTTCCTCATTTGGAGCGGGCATCTGGAGGATTTCCCTTTTGAACTCATGATTAACTCCTCCAGTTCTTAGATAATTTACAAGACACTGAGAGCTCAAAGACTATGATGCCAGACTTGCTGCAAAAGAACTACTATTTATACTCACATGGATAATGGAGGCCTACAGACCTATAGTACATAAGAAAAAATGTCTTTCTTTGCCACCTACTAGTTATTTAACCTTGGGTATTATAACCTTTCTGAGCTTCAGTTCTTTCATTTGTAAAATTGGGTTATCCTCATGGTTATGGGATTAAATAAGATAGTGAACGTGAAAGCATTCTGTACAGTGCTTGGCACATGGCAGATATTGAAAAAATGTTTGATGAATCTGAATCTGTATCAAAATAAGACAAGTTTAATAGATAAGTTCTCTTCACATATTTTAATAAGAGAAGTACTTTTCTCTACCCAGCATTGTTCTGATATTCTAACTGGAGACCATAGGGCTGTTGGCCTTCACACCCTCCCTCCCTGGTCAAGCTCCTCACAATAGGCCTGAGGTTCTCTTCCCGGGCTTCCATAACAACCAGTGCCTGTTCACATCTTTCATAGGTCACGTCCTTCCTAACTGGGGGATGCTGAAAGTGAAAAATCCAGCTGTGTATAGCAAGGCAAAATTACATGATTAGAGAGTAAATCACCTTAAAGAACAAAATCCCTTGAATGTCCTGGTGTGTTTATTTATAGAACCCAATCATTTAAAATCCAAAAATAAAATTTGCTCGAAACTATTAAAAAAATATCTCTTGACATAGAGCAATAGTTTTAATTTTTACTTATGCCTGATAACAATCCTAATCGTCACTAAAGGTGGTAATCATTTTAGTGATGGGTATAGTTTTTGGGGTTTTGTTTTCTTTTTTTAATGTAAAATAGTTTCAGGATGCATTTAGGTGAAACGAGTTACATAAGTGTGAAATCATTACCATAATTAAATGCAATATTTTTTCTATAATATTACCATAAAAACAGTGTCATCTTCACTAAAAGTAGAACATATTAACAGGTTAAGCAGAATATGCAGAATACAATAGGTTTCCAGATAATATTCCTGCACATTACTAATTAAGTAAGAACTACTGTTAAATGAAAATTAAAGAAATAAAAAGTGTTCATGTTAATTTGACTGACACTAAATAATGTGATACTCTAGTAGAGTACAGAAAAAAGGCACTGCCTGGTGCTTTATTAACCCATGCATAGTCTACTCACTACCACAGTGGGAAAAAATGTCTTTCTTTACTTCCTTGTCTTAATAATTTACATGAAGATAAGCTCTGCTCTCATAGCCAGGCCTATATCAGCTCTTTCACCCTTTTTTTAAAAAGGCATTCAAGTACACAGTGGTTAGGAGTCTGGACTCTGAAGCCACCATGTCCGTACCCACTTACTGGCTATGACACTTGGACAAGTCACATAGTCTCTTTGTGCATTATTTTCTTCATCTACAATATAGATTCTATACAAAGGGGTTAAAAGAGTAGCTCTTTCATAAAGTTGATGTGCTAAGCACACAGTAGGTACCAGGTGTCAGCTATTGAAGAAGAGAGGGGCACTTCAAAATGGGGCACTAAGTGCCAATAACAACCAGGGCCTGGAGACTTTCCAAGGGGAATGCACATGTGGACAGTTTAAAGCAAGTCAATTCCAGATCCTTGCTATACAGTATTTATATATGTTGTGTGTGTGTGTGTGTGTGTGTGTGTGTGTACCCTTTCCTAAAATGCATCTGTCCAAGAAGCTGCCTGTTGCAACTAGAATTTGCCCTTGTAAAGTCTTTATTCTGTCATTTATAACAGAGAAAAAACTTTAAGTGTTCCCATCAAGCTATACCCTTAACATATACATTTATAATAAATTGTCTTGGTACTTGGTAACTGGTTAATGAATATTTAAATAAATGATAATATATTGATGCTGGTTTAAATAACTGTGTACCAAAAAAATTATAATAAAAATTCAATCCTGAGGAAACTTATCAATACTTAAAACTTTATAGTCAGTCCCAAGGCATCTAAAAATTTAGAGTTACTATAGGATAGAATGGTCTATGCAAGACTTTTAAGCATAAAATATAAAATCCAATGAAAGAAATGTAGAAATATAAGTTTAAAAAGAAAAGAATGTAAACTTTCCAACTATTGAAGAACTTGTTGTTTTATTTTTCTTGTTGAAATTTCAGTGATAAAGAATTTTGCAATACATATACCCGAGAAAGGGAGATGGTGGTGGCATAGGCAAATGCTTGTAGTCACCCTCACTACAACCACATCAAATTTACAACTAAAATACAGAACAACAATCATCTAAAACCACTGGAAAGCTGACTGAATGGAATTGCTACAACTAGAGAAGTAAAGAAGGAAGCACACAGAGATTGGTAGGCGGTATGGAGGTACAGAACGGGCTGGTCTGGCATCCACGTGGGCTGCTTTTTTAATTTTTTAATTGGAAGGGGATTGTTTCTACAGAAGCTGCCAGAGGAGAAGCAAGGGGTTCAAGCCCCACACCGGCCCCCCAGCCCAGGGTCCCAAAGCTGAGGAAAGAAGTCCTTATAGGCAGTAAAAACTAAGGACTGTAAAAACCAACACAGATTGGGGCTCAGTAACACAGAGGCTGCTGGACACCCAGCTGATCCTCTTAAAAGGCCGGCACCATGAACTGAATTTACAAGATCCCACTTCCTCTGAGCTCCAGAACCAGGGCAAGGCTCCGGGGAATACAGACACATAAGAGGAGGAATTGGATTGTCTGGCTTGGGGGCAGGAACTCAGGGGCAACTTCCTCCCAGAAGGAGATGCTCGCAGGGATCATTGTTCCTATGCTGGCACCTCTGAGTCACAGGGCTCACTGGCAGCCATTTCTGCTTGCTCCACCCTGTGATTCCTTAAGACCCAGCCTCAGCCCATTTACAACCCCACTCAAGCTGTGAACTGCAGCTTTTGTGTATGAATGGCTTGTCCATGCTCAGGCTAAAATCTCTCAAACAAGCTGGAGCTGGGTCAGGGAGCCCCAAACCTATCAATAAAAGGCTCAAGACCCAGCACCAGTACCAGCCTGCCTTACGTCACAGCTAAGCCTCATCTGGGCACTTCCAAATCCAGTACAAAGAGAAGGAATTTGTATATCTCTCTGTAGCTCCTGCTAGGTCAGTGGTTCTCAACCTGTGGGTCGCAACCCCTTTGGGGGTCAAACGACATTTTCACAGGGGCAGCCTAAGACCATCGGAAAACACAGGTATTTACATTATAATTAATAACAATAGCAAAATTACAGTTATGAAGTATGGTTGGGGGTCACCACAACATGAGGAACTATATTAAAGGGTTGTGGCATTAGAAAGGTTGAGAACAACTGTGCTAGGTGGTCACAGGCAGTGGCTGACTTTGTACCTCCTGTGGGTGCAGGGGCACATGTCTCCTGCCATCAACCCAAGAATCTAGTGCTCCAGGGAGAGAGAGAGGCGAGAGAGAGAGAGAGAGAGAGAGAGAGAGAGAGAGAGAGAGAGAGAGAGAAAGAGAGCATGTGCTTTTAAATTTAGGAGTAGATACATGCCTTGCTAGCCCCTGATTGGTCCTTTCAAAATATTCTGGCATAATAACAATCTTGGGATTAGTTATATGCCTCACTATCTTGTGATTGTTTATCTGCAAGCTACCTATCTTAGCAGCATTCATACATTTTAAAGCCCATGTCTCCCCCACATCCTTCCTTTCCTGCCTAGTTGGGTTGCCTTAGTAATTCTGAGTAGCTGATGTCCAGGTTCTACTTCCTTTCCATCCCTAAGGTCCCAATTCCTGACTACCTAGCTTCCTTCTTCTCCTCACTACCATCTACCTATTTATCTACAATTATTTCCAGACTTTACAAAAGACATGTTGTTTGGATTCAAATGTTGAACAAGACAATATGGTTTCTCCACTAGCTAAATTTTCAATATAATCAATGAAAAAATAAGTTTAACTAGTCTTATTAAAACCAATTTGAATGATGATAACTAGAGTTATTATGAAAATGGCCATAGTAAGATTAGGAAAAAAAAAATGAGCAGAAAAAAAATCCTTATAATCTCCTATCCTTGGAGTTAGCCACTATTATAATTTGTGAATATGTGTTTCAGACTTTCACCTATGATTTTATAGAAATATAGTCTTTTCTTTAAATGAAAGTATGACCATATTAAGTATATAGCTTTTATATAGTTGTGTTCACTTAATGATAATATCCTTATGTTATTAAATATTTGTTGAGAACATATTTTTATCACTTGTTTTTAACATCCTAGCTAGTTGTTCCAAATGTTTCTAAATGTGAATAAAGCTGGAGTACCGTTGAGGTAGACAGCTAGGAGTTAACAAAAGAGAAGGTAGCTTGAGAAACAAATGTAATAATCTGAATAATAAAGATTTAATTTTTAAAAAAAGGTAGCTAGACTGGAAGAGCCTGATTGAGTCTTTAAGTTATGGCTTTAGACACCCTAAAGCAGCGGTTCTCAACCTGTGGGTCTCGACCCCTTGGGGGGTCGAACGACCCTTTCACAGGGGTCACCTAAGACTATTGGAAAACACCTATTTCCCATGGTCTGAGGAAGCAACACACCACTCCTCAGTGTAGCAAAATGTAGCAATGTATTTACTGTTGTCATATGAAGACTGTTACCCATGCTACATCATGATTCAAGACAAAAATTTCATTTATTTGTAATTAGAAATAAATATTCACAATATATAATTACATATTGTTTTTGTGATTAATCACTATGCTTTAATTATGTTCAATTTGTAACTATGAAAATACATCCTGCATATCAGATATTTACATTACAGTTCATAACAGTAGCAAAATTACAGTGATGAAGTAGCAACAGAAATAATTTTATGGATTGGGGTCACCACCACATGAGGAGCTGTCTTAAAGGGTCTCGGCATTAGGAAGGTTGAGAACCACTGTCCTAAAGGAAAACCACATCCTCTGCCATAGGGGATGTAATCTCCACTCCCCCGATGATCAACTTTCCAGCGGAAGGTAGACGGGGAGCATAACTGGCCTGTAAGAGGGATAAGGAAAATTCCCTGACGAGGCACTTGAGCAGTAGGAGCCAAGAAGGGGATCATAAGGAGAGAAATCTAGACTGGGAAAAGGATTGGCTTGGGTAGGGGAGAGCCCAGCACAAGCCCACCACAAGCCAGAAAAGAGATTGGTTAGTTTGAAAGAAAGCTTACCCCTTTCCAAGTCCAAGGTAATGAAAGCCTAACAAAGCATTTGTATTTTGGGTTCTCTCTTCATACAGCCCTGGGGGTCCAAGGGCCACTCCACAGGCCACTCCTCAGGCCACTCCACAGGCCTGGTGGAGCAGTGCAGCCCCAGCCGAAGCATAACAGGGAGCAGAGACCATGCTGGACAACCAGAGCTTTTAAGCTCTGGATCTTGACCCTGCTGATGGGTCCCCAAGCTTAGGACTTATTCCACGGCAGATGGAGCTAAGCCACCTGATCGCCAATGAGACACCAGGAACCTAGAGACAGTCCTTTGTGTGTGGCTCCGGCTCCATTAAATCTTAACAAGGCACCTAATCCTCCTGGTGTGGGTCCCCAAAGTGCTATTTTGGCAGCTCCACAAAAGAGCTGTTTCCATACCAGTAGCAGTTCTTGTACAAACCTTTGACAAACAATGGAAGAGATCTTTAGAAAGTTGCCTGAGTTCAATTCCCATATCAAAATATAAGAATACGTTTAAGGCTGACGGGTGTATTTCAAAATTGAATAGCTTTTTAGAAATGTACTAATTTCGAAAACTACAAGAAATAGTATATGAAATCTGATCCATAGTGCCCATCACTAAAATAAAATATTTTCTTTACTATACTAATTTTAGAATAATTTTAATTTAAAAAAAATTGTTTAATTTTTTTAACCATATCAACATTCAGGGAGGAAATATCAGGGAATAATCCGTGAGATCTTATGGACTATAAATTATATTACTTATAAAATCATTTCATCAAAAAAAGAAATTTCTGCAATATAGAATATATATGTTGAACTTCTAAATATTTTAAACATAACCAAGTTCAAAATACCTAATTAGCCCAATGCCACCTTTCCCACATACTTAAAGAAGATATCCAATTATCTTGAAAAAGGCAATTAAAATTACTATGAATAATCTCAATCTAGGACATGTTATAATTTATTTGACAATTACATTTCCCACAATGAGACTGTCAACATAAACTGTGAAACTGTAGCTCCATCTTGTTTACAAGTATCAGAGACAATATGCTCACTATTCTGTTGTACTTAAATGTTGCATTGCAGTTTTTCTTAACAGGTAATATGTGACATGAAACATGTCTGATTTTATCCCTCATGATTTCCATTCTAATGTTTAATATTAAGAAATTATATTTATGTATTACACATGTGAGAAAACAATTTTTAAAAATTGAGCTAAGAAAAATATTAGTAACCATGTCTTTCATTTTAAATACAAAATATAAATATTTTGTTCATATATGGTTAAAGAGCCATTTGTAAACAGAAATGCAAACTATTTACATTTTTCTGATTTATGTAGCCAGCATTAAGTATTTTGCCTGTTTTATATTTTCTGAAATTTATTATGAATCAAAATATTGTCATTAAAATCAGAAAAAAATTAAGAGATACCTTTCAAGACTGACTCATGAGTTTTTAAAAATTCATTATTTCTATTCTTTATTCTGGTTTTTATAACAAGGAAAAGAAAAAATGTAATTATTTTTATTTGAAAAACATACTACAGGAAAAGATACCTTCTAAGTCAAGCTGAAGTTTACATTATTTATTGCTATTTTTCTTCAAAACTGTGCATTAGAATAAATATTTTTCTAAACACCAAAGTATATATAATACATGGTTCTGGCATATTTATTTTTTTGAAAAGGTGCTCTGAATTTTAGACAACATAAATAGTAGGCAGTAGGTGGTTGCCATAGTAGCAAGTAAATAGGAGCATAAAAATACATGTAATTTTTCAATTGTATACAATTTTTCACAAATATGCATATTTTATGCATTACAAGGATTATTCAACTCCTGCTTTAGCTCCCCTTTTAGAGAAAAAAATACCTAACTCTAGAAATAAAATAAACTGGCTGGTATGGCTCAGTTGGCTGGAGTGTTTTCCCATGCACTGAAAGGTTGGGAGTTTGATTCCCAGTCAGGGCACATACTCAGGTTGTAGGTTGGATCCCTCCTGGTCTTTGTGTTGGGACACAACTGATTGATATTTCTTTCTCTCTCCCTTACCTTCATCTCTCTCTAAAATCAATAAAAAATATATTCTCAGGTGAGGTTTAAAAAAAATAAGATTAACATAGAAATGGAAAGGCTCAAAAAATTTTAAATACTCTATGAAAGATTTTAAAGTTTTTATGTCAATGTTCTAAAATAAAGAAAGGAAACAAAGAAAACTCTCATTTTAGCCTGTTTTGCTCAGTGGTTAGAGCATTGGCCTGCAGACTGAAGGGTCCTAGGTTTGATTCCAGTCAAGGGCACAT
The DNA here is from genome assembly GCA_004026805.1 of Lasiurus borealis. Lineage (NCBI taxonomy): Eukaryota > Metazoa > Chordata > Mammalia > Chiroptera > Vespertilionidae > Lasiurus > Lasiurus borealis. Next base: position 25,856 of record PVJN01011675.1, read on the forward strand.
GCCCAGGTTGCAGAATCAATCCCCAGTGTGGGGCATGCAGGAGGCAGCTGATCAATTATTCTCTCTTAGCATTGATATTTCTAGCTTTACTTTCTTTAATCAATAAAGAAAAACAAACAAACAGAGAAACCAATCTGGCAACACAGTGAACACCTAAACTGCTGCCTCGCACAATTTCAAAACTACAGCTAAAAGACAGAACAGACACCATCCAGAACCACAGGAAAGCTGGCTGAGTGAAAATTCTATAACTAGAAGGAAAGAGAGGGGCTCATGGAGCCTCAGAGGAGCTGCAAAAAGCTGAGGTACAAAGACATACATGTCAAAAGGATGGGTGGCTGACTGCCTGGCTGGCTTCCTCTAGCAGGAGGGAGAAGGAAACTCCCAACTGCACTGAATGCCAGTTCCGTGCGAGACTCATACTGGGGGAGTCTGGACTGTCGGGGAAAAGGGAGGAGTGTATGGAAACTCAGGAGAACCGCGAAAGGCAGAGGTCTGGAGTCACACACATGAATGCACACTGAGAGGTCTGCAGTAATTACCAAGGAACACTGAGACTGAGGGGCCTTATAAAGCAGGGCTGACAGAAGCCAAGAAATGACTGGATATAGAGTTCAAAACCACATTTATAAGGTTTTTCAAGAATATCCTGGAAAAGTTGGATAAAGTTAGTGAGACCCAAGAGGAGATGAAAAAGGACCAACTAGAAATTAAACATACACTGACTGAAATAAAACATATTATACAGAGACCTAACAGCAGACTAGAGGAAGGCAAGAATCAAGTCAAAAATTTGAAATATAAAGAATCAGAAAACACTCAACTGGTAAAGCAAGAAGAGAAAAGAATCAAAAAATGTGAAGATAATGTAAGGAGCCTCTGGGACAGCTTCAAGCATACCAACATCAGAATTGTGGGGGTGCCAGAGGAAGAGAGAGAGCAAGATACTGAAAACCTATTTAAAGAAATAATGATTGAAAACTTCCAAACATCTGGAGAAAGAAATAGACTTACAAGTCCAGGAAGCACACAGAAACCCATATAAAAGGAATCCAAAAAGGACTACACAAAGACACATCATAATTAAAATACCAAGAGCAAAAGACAAAGAGAGACTATTAAAAGCAGTAAGAGAAAAACAGTTCATTACCTACAAGGGAGCACCCATACGACTGTCAGCTGATTTCTCAACAGAAACTATGCAGGCCACATGGGAGTGGCAAGGAATATTCAATGTGATGAACAGCAAGAACCTTCAACCAAGAATACTCTATCCAGCAAAGTTATCATTCAGAATTGAAGGGCAGATAAAGAGCTTCACAGAGAAGAAAAAGCTAAAAGACTTCATCAACTCCAAACCAGTATTATATGAAATGCTAAAAGTTACTCTTTTAGAAGAGGAAGAAGAAAAAGGTAAAAGACAAAAAATTATGAACAACAAATACATATCTATCAACAAGTGGATCTAAAAATTAAGTGAATTAAAAATTTGATGAACAGAATAAACTGGTGAATATAATAGAATCAGGAGCACAGAAAGGGAGTGTACTGATAATTGTCAGGGGGAAAAGGGAGGAGTGTATGGAAACTCAGGGGTGTAAGGGAGAGACTGGACAAAAATCATACATCTATGGATGAGGTCAAGGGAGGGATGTAAGGGTAGAGGGAAGGGTGGGAACTGGGTGGAAGGGAGCTATGGAGGGGAAAAAAGAGAAACAAATGTAATAATCTGAATAATAAAGATTTAATTAAAAAAAAGAAAGGGAGTGGACTGACAATTCTCAGGGGGAAAGGGGTGAGGGGGAAGAGACTGGACAAAAATTGTATACCTACAATGTGGGGGAGATAAGGGGAGAGGGTGTGGTGGAAACCGGGTGGAGGGGAGCTATTGGGGAAAAAAAGATGAACAATTGTAATAATCTAAACAATAAAGATTTATTAAATTAAAAAATAAATTTACCAAAGTAACAATAAGAAAAGAGAAAAAAAACCTTTCTCATTCTATATTACTTTAATGGTAAATTTTTTAGTAAGGGTAAAAATGAACACCAACCCCAACCCACAAGCATTAAAATCCCTTTTTTTTGCAAAGTTTATAATCCACATGCATTGAATGTAGCACTTGACAATGGAAAGCTGAAAGCCCCCTTAATCACAAAGAAGTCCACGAAATTTAATGCTAACCACAAGCTACTATTTGAATAAATGATCTGAAAATCATTGTGCCAGTTTGCTAAATGTGGAATTCAAAGAATACTTTCTCCCCTCCCTTTATTAAAATACAATCTTCCTATTTACAGGTGGGAAGACACAGAATACACTCTGATCAAGTGATCTGAATTTTATACGAACCACTTAAGAGGGCTTCACATACATTTTGTAAGGCTGGAGAGGGAAGCAGTTCTGTAAGCCATGAGGCGAAGTTTGAAATCTATTGAACGGTAAAGGTAAGTCAACCTAAATAGAACAGGAAAGTTGCTCAAGTATTATTGAGAAACAAATCCTTCAAATCTGATTGTATAAATTTGGACTTCCAGTTTGTTACAATAAAAAACAATTAGGTGGAATGAGAATTTATAATCTTTAAAAGATCACCATCTAGCTTGGCCCGGTAGCTCATTTGGTTGGAGCATGGTCCCGATACACTAAGGTTGTGTGTTATATCCCTGGTCAGGACACATATAAGAATCAACCAGATTGCATGAATAAGTGGAACAACAAATCTCTCTCTCTCTCAAATTGATTTAAAATTTTTAAAAAAATCACCCTCTGGGCAGGATGCCAAATACAATGTGATAAAACAGGGTGTGCTCCAGGGCTCACCTTATGTTCTCACCTCGATGAAGAAACCACGCACTGTAATGGCTAAGGACGGACTGAACTGGCCTGCAATAGGAACACCCTCATCAAGCTCTTCCATTGAAGAGAAAGAAGGTTGGTTTCCCACTCCACTGAGGGAGGTAGTAAGTTTAAATTAAAAGAACTCCAAAGAATAACCAAATGTGTTAGTCAACTATTTATGACTATCAAAATAGAATGGAACATGTCACATGAATAATTTAACTACTGCAGAAGGAAAAGAGAATTTCTTCTTTTTTTCTGGTCGCTTCCAAACCCTGGAACTATTTCCTTCTGCTTTCACCATCTTAAAGTAATGGGAAAATGTCCCTGGAGACTACAAAAGGGAAAAAAAAAATAGCCATTTTTTAAAACAAGGGGAAAATGAGTTGGGTAATTAGACAGCTTAGTTTAACCTGGGAACATGCACGAACAAATTAAACAATCAATTAGTAACAACTAGAAGCTCATAAAATACTGGAAAAGAACCAAAATAGTATTTGAAAAGCCAACTATGCCAGATGAACATAGTATCTTTTCTAATAGAATAATAGGTCATATTGTCAAGTAAAAAGTGAACAGTATAATCTATTTCTGTGTTGTAAGCCTTTTTATTCTATACCCCAGTTCAGGAAAGGAAAAAATGGTTTGGGAAGAAAAGCGTTTAAAAATTGGCTTCAGTGCTAAACCAATGGCTGTTGACACATCTCTCTCCTGAGGACCTGTTTCAGAATTGAGTCAATCTTTATTGATGGCCAGTCAGCAGTGTTGGCCTCCTGTATGTTTTCACTCCATTACATCGTATCCCTGAGATTTCTGAAATTGAAAACATTTGTTTCCTTAGTTTTCTGTCCAACTTGTTGACCTTTCTTTTCCCTAGTGATCTGAAATTACTTGTTGCTTCAACTAAGTGGTGCTCTGTTGGACAAGATGTAAACCCATTTCTATATAGAAATTTGAGAGAGAAAGGGGGACTTGCCACGGTTGGACAGCCCAGGTTCCTATGAACTCAGTTATGGGTAGCAGTTATCTGTCACAGGAAAATGTTTAAGATTTATCAACCAATCTCAGTCAAGGAAAAAGTGAAGACTTTATCCAAAAGTTAAGTAGCTATGTTTATTGGTGGTATGTTAAAACTGGAAAGAGAAGAGGAGGAGAAAGAAAAGGAATGGAGAGCATGGGAACTCACTGTTCTGATTCTATGAAGTTTGCTAGTTGAAACTGCTCTATAGATGAAGGAGGTCCCTCTGAAATAACATCTTAGTTGGTCATGAGACATGAAGACATATTTTTACAATAATAACAATATTATCAAACTGGATTGATAATTGCTAGGATCTTGACCCTTTTTATTGATAATTTGCTTTTATCAGTATATCTAAGTTTTCCCTGAAATAGTATATAAAGAATTTTAAATGGCTCTCCACAACTTTCCAGACACAATCAATTTTTATTGATTTACTAGAGACTCAGTGCACAAAATTCATGCATTGGTAGGGTCCCCAGCAGCTGCTGGCTGTCACCATGTCCTCCCTCCCTTCCCCTGGCTGGTCCCGCTTCCTGGTCAAACTGCCAGATGAACTCCAGGTCGAGGGGACAATTTGCATACTATGCTTTTATTACATAGAGGATAATTACACTAGCATATAGATTATGCTTTCAAAAATAGATGGATCTAGGATGGCATACCTCTGTAAGAGATGGTATAACACAGAGCAAACTGTAGCAAACTGAAACAAGACATAATCTCATTAGTGCAATGAAACTCAATTCATTAAGTATGTATTGATTCCCTTCTAATATCTATACTTAAGAGATTTCAAAATATAAGTTAATTTACTAAATATATTTTCAATCTCTTCAAATACTTTAAGTTTGCCAATTCTCCATGTACTGACGACTATTACCAAGTTTCAAGTCCAAGGCTGGGAACCAAGAATAGCACTTGAGTCCTGATGATGCATCTACCTAAAGTAAGAAACTGGGAAACAGGTATACTGTGCACTGAGATCAAGAGAACTGTTACAAAGGACCTAGAAAAATCTCCTTTTACATCTGCTTAAACCTTCTTTTATCTTCTTCTTTTGTAGGATTACCCAACTTTAACCTAAGATGTGAGATCTAAATAGAATTTTAAAATTCCAAACTTAAATACATATATGTTCATTGTACCATGGAATAATTTTTCATTTTCTTGTACTGAAATAAGAAAACGAATTTAAGTTTCCCTAAATGAAGGTAGAAACTAAATAAAATTAACATTCATAAAGATTAGCAATGCAGAATAGGATTTATACTACCAATAAAAAATCATAGTCTTTCAAATTAATATATCTTACTGTCTTTCTCTAATGCTCCTGGTTCACCTGCAGCACATCAGACAAGGTAATAATTTATGATAATCACATGAAAATATACAATTAATATTCATCACTTCTCATTCCTCATCACTTTAGATGATCAGTAATGCAGAGTGAAAATGCTGTCAGATTTCTAATTGCTTTGTAATGGGCTTGAAACAGGGAAATCATTAAAGGCAAACAATCTGTCATTTGTCTGTTTCTTTAACTATCTATCATACAGAAAAACTCATTAAAGAAATTGCTAATGAGCTACGAAAGACTATACTTATGGTGCATCTCCAGTAGATTAAAAAGTAATACTATGAATTGCTTTAAATATTTTCAAAATAATATTTTTGTGGAAATTCATCAGAGAAGATCTATTTTTCACTATGTTTTTTAAGCTGTGTGGTTTCATTATTTTGGCATCCAATCCATCATTTTAAAAAAAAAGCTTTAGCATATAAGATTTGTTATTCATCAGTCTCTAAATAATTAAATCGAAAGGTTGCAAGAAGAAGCTGAAATGCTAAATGTGTTTATTACTAGTAAACTGACTCAAGAAGTAAAAAAAAAAAAGTGCTATAGTAGCCCTGAGGATAAATGAAGAATATATTTTAAAATTTACCCTCAGATCTCTGCATATTTGAACTGTTGAAGTTGCAATGCTTCATTCATCTTAAATAATGCTATCATTATACAAATATTATATTCAACTACTGAAATTAAACATAACCTTAAACTCTGTATAAGACATCACTACTTTGAAATTTTTGCAGATATTAACCAACACTAAAATGTTTCCTTATATTACTAAAAATAATTTTAAAGAGGAAGACAAATAATTTCTTTAAACATCTATAACATATTTTAGATGTTTCATTAATGCTACCATTCTATATGAGTACTAAGTGCTGTATTTTAAAATCTATGATAATGACAAGAATCTAGTTTAAAAAACAAACATATAAACAAACATAATCCAGAAATGTTTTGTTAGCTATATAGTCCATATGCATTTTATTTTAGAAGAATTTTATGAGAGTAACATAGATAACACTGTTATTTTGTTTTTCATTTTGGTAATGATGAACTAAATCATGTATTTATTTCCTACAAAAACATAATCTTAGTAATAAAGTTAACTTCTTTTAAATATGTCTACCTATTCATATCTAGTGGAATACACATACGTTTATAAACCAAAATGCAGTGACATGCTTTGCCTGGTGCTGTGGTATGTACCAGTGAATTCCAAGCTAACTTCAAAAGGTTCCATAGCACTCTGGAAACATCTTCATTATACTCCCTAATTGACTTAAACAGACTTCATATCAACTATTTAACACATTTTAATCCACAAATTAACACCTTTTGATCATTCAGATTAACCTTTTTTTCTGTGAGTCAATTATATGAGAAAAATAATATAAACTTTTAAAAATTATTCAGGTTTAAGAAACTACAACAGAAGAATACTTTCTAAAAAAAATAGCATATAAATGCATTTCACCACATGGTCCAAAGAGACCATCACAAAGTTTCAAATGTTGAGGTAATTGGAAAGCTCACAGAAAAGCTAGAGTGGTCAGAAGAACAAATAAAAAAAGGATAAAGAACTGAATAGGAAAAATAATAAGATGGTATTACTAAAAAAAACAAAACAAAACAAACAAAAAACACCAAAAAAACTCCACACCCAAAGAAACAAAAAAACACACCCAGAAAATGTATTTTATATAGAATCTTTAACAGATTCATGAAAAGATTAAAACATCAGGTGTGAAGAAGTTATGAAGACAGGAACCAAATTCTCATATAAGATAAAGACCTTTAAGAGGTCAGAATCAATCTTGAAAGAACACTGACAAAACTAAAGGGGAAAAAAGAAAACACAGCAATAGGGCTGAAAGCAAAACCTTTTACCTCTTTGACTCTCAGATTTAGTACATTGCCTTACTCAACCACAATGAATGTTCAGTGATGATGATTGCCGAAAGGTTAAGAGAGAGACTAGATCAAATAAAGACAACCAGCAAGGAGCAAAAAGGCAAAAAGGAAAAATCGTTTCTGAAAGATGAGGCAGGATTGTTCATTAGATTCTCAATACTATCTAAAGCTTTATGATAATCTGCCACCTCCCAAAAATAAGTTTCTCTAATTCTAGCCATTCATCTCTCTCTTCCCTGGAAACATTATTTAAACTAACACTTCCATACATCTTCCTGGATTAGCCTAATTTTGATTCTAGAATTTCAATCATTCAAGTAATCTGCTTATTCTATTCATGTAAATTATTAACTGTCATAGTCCCTCTTATTTCCTTTGGCATAGTACTTTCCACAGATATTTCTGTTCTTTATTTAATTGTTGTCTTCACTGATAAATTCTAAGCTTCTAAGAGGGCTACAGTCAACTCTGTCTTGTGTCTTTGGTAACAGAGTGTGAATAAGTGAATGAAAGCTATGACTACTATATCATTGTGTGTGTGTGTGTGTGTGTGTTATTTCATCACTAATTCTAGCTTCCCATTAGAGTCTTAATTGCTCTAGGGCCAATAACTTAATTTTAGAATATAACCATAATATTTTGTGGTACTTAAATATAGCTTAGGTCATTAACATAAAAATTCTAAAAATTCAGAGATAAATAAGATCAAGGGAATTAAAAAAAGAGTTGGCTAAATAAACAATCCAATTAAAATATGGGCAGAGGACATGAACAGACACCTCTACCAAGAAGACATGCAAATGGAATATAGATATGTGAAAAGATGTTCAACCTTATTAATAATTAGGGAAATGCAAATTAAAACTAAAATGAGATACCACCTCACACCTGTTAGAATGACTATCATCAGCAAGACAAGTAATAACAAGGGTCAGAGAAATTGTGGAGAAAAGGGAATCCTCATTCACTGCTGGTGGGAATGTAGACTGGTACAGCCACTATAGAAAATAGACTGGTCATTCCTCAAAAAATTTAAGAATGAGTTACCATATGACCAGCAATCCTTCTCATGGGTATATACCCAGAAAACTGAAAAAAAAAAAAAATTTGAAATTGCCGGAAACCAATAATGTCTCACTAACAGAAAGTGTGGACAAGGAACCCGAAAGGCTGGTCAACCTTGAAGCTCTGAAAGGTCAGAGCCAGCCACCACCTCTCTAATATAAACAATGAACTTCCCCATCAAATAATCATGTAAATCCTTCCTGATAAAATAATCTACTTGTTACTGCTTCAGGGCAAAGGGTGTATCCCAAACCTAAATAAAAGGATGGCAAGGCCGAAGGAAAGCAGTAGTCTTCTCACTAGAGGAAGGCTCCTGCCTGGCCCCCCAATATCGCCAAATTAATACTTTTCTAGTCTCTCTTTTCATTTGTGTGCGTCCTCCTCCAGAACCCAAACCCTGAACCGGGAACCCTGAACCATGCGGGACGTGAAAGGGGCTCCCACAGAAATGATATATGCACCCCTATGTTCATTGCAGCATTTTTCATGATGACCAAGGCATGGAGACAATCAAACTTCCCAGTAATAGAAGATTGGATAACTATGTGGTACAGATACACAATGGAATAACTATTCAGCCATAAGGAAAAAGTGAAACACTTCCATTGGGACAACATGGATGAACCTTAAGAATACTATGCTAAGTGACACAAGCCAGTCAGAAAAAGTTAAGAACCATATGATTTCATTCATGTGGGGGATATAAAACTGAAACTTGTGGACACAATCAGTAATGTGGTAGTTGCCAGAAGGAAGAGGGTGGAGGTCAAGGTGGATGTGGGTGATGGAGACCTAATATATGGTGATGGAAGACTATTTGACTTTAGGTAATGGATACACAGTGCAATATACAAATCCTGCATCATAGAAATCGACACCTGAAACCTATATGATCCTATTAACCAATGTCACCCCAATAAATTTCCTTTAAAAAAATAGTTGGCAAAGAAACAAGTAAAAGAGCCAGGTAAATATAATCCTAGGATAAGAACAAAATTAGCAGAAGTATACTGTAGCTATTGCAAATGTTATCCACCATTAAAAGCACAATATTACTAATATGATCTCAAATTAAAACTATGTTAATGTGTGGTGGTCATCAACACATTAGTTTATGGACAGGCAAGTACTAAAATGACAGATTAAATAAGAATGTGATTTTTTTTTTTTTTACTAAAACTACAACCAAGGGTTTTAAACCCCTGCTACATCTATAGCTATAGCTACTTTTAGGTATAGTACTTGATCAATTACCATGAAATCAATCATTGAATGTACTTCTACCTTGCTATGTTTATGCTAGTGACATAGGAATGAAGTTTTGCCCATTATCCTGCAAACTATAGTTCAACGAGCATTTGGGTTTCATTTCATGTTTCTAATTCAATAGTTGGTAGCTTTTGTTTGCTCTGTGTGGAAATTCCTAAACTACTGCTATAAATATCAAAATTTTTTTTAACTATTAATAACAGCTAACTTTTACTGAGTACTTACAACTTTCAGTCACTATTATCTTTTAATCCTCACAACAAATCTATGAAGGAGATACTATTATTATCCCTATTTTACAGAGGAAGGAACCAAGGCACAGGGATTAATTTAAACTGTTCACATAATCAGTAAGAGGTGGAGTTTGGATTCAAACCTATGCATTCAGTTTCCAGAGTTTATGCTCTTAACCACAATGCTAATATAGTTTATATTTCTAAAATATAATTTTTTACATGAAATGGATAAATCACTTTCTTAAAATAAGGTAATAAGACATAAACTTATTCTAGGTGCCCATCACTAGAACTCTAGAGAATGTGGCAAATTAGCTGGTGCTTAGTTACTCTGAGAGGTGTTCCTATCCTCAGAGATCTTACAATCCAATTAGAGAATCAGAATATACATATGACGTGTATAATAATTCCCTGTAGGATAGGATGAATGCAAGTGAGTAGTATACACAGATTTGTTATGAAAGTTGAGAGGAAGAAAGTAATTCCCAAGGACTGGGACATCATAAAAGGTCTGACAAAAGAGATAGGTCTTAAAGAAGAGATAAAACTCAAAGGAGGAAAAAAAGAGGGAGAATATTATAATAAGCAAGAGAAACCATGTGAATTATAGATGAAGTACTAAGAAAAGATCCAATTGTTTATATGTTTCAGGTATTAGGTAATAGTGATGAGGCTGGAAAACTAAGGATTATATTGGGAAAGTAACTGAATGCCAGATTAAGGAATTAGGACTTTATCCTCCTGGCTATGTGCCCTGTTCAATAAAGCAGTCACTAGTTAGATGTGGCTTTTGAGCATTCAAATGTGGTTAGTTCAAGTTAAGATGCACTGTTCAGATAAAATAACCAGCTTTGAAGATAGTATGAAAAAAAGAATGTATTATGTTTTTGTGTCTCCTATGGAGAACCTAATCCATACATATAGATTGAGATTTCTCTTTTTACTTTATTGTGTCAATCTGTTATTCTTTATAGTTCATACCATCCTATCTAATAAACGAGTAATATGCAAATTGACCATACCTCCACTACACCACCAGCCACACCCAGCAGCCAATTAGGAGCAAGTATGCAAATTAACCCCTACCAAGATGGCTGTGGCCACAAGAGCAGGAGGGAGACTTGGGTTCCCCTGGCAATGGAGGAAGCCAAGCTTTCTGCACACCCTGGACAGCCCAGGTTTTCACTCAATGCTACAAAATTTCAATTATAGAAGATAAATAAATTCTAACAAAAATGGCAGCAGCCACAGAGCTGGAGAGAGCAGGAGGGTAGGGTTGCCCCAGTGATGGAGGAAGCCAAGTTTTCCGCATCCCTGGCCTGCCTTGGCCTCCACTTAAGGCTACAAAGTTTCAATTATAGAAGATAAATAAATCCCAATAGAAATGGCTGTGGTCACGAAGCGAGTAGGAGGCTTGGCTCCGCTTCAGGCTATAAAGTTTCAATTGTAGAAGATAAGTAAATCCCAGATACCAGGGCCTCCTCTTGGGTCATTGGGAGGCATGGCCAGCCTGAAAACCACCACAGGCTCCTTGCCCCAGGCTGCCCCACCCTGATCCTGGACATCCTTCAGGGAAAACCAGCTATCCCCCCCTTGCACAGGCCTTCTAGCCTATTTAATAAAAGAGTAATATGCAGATTGACCATCCTTCCAACACACAAGATGGCTGCCCCAGGTGGTCAAAGATCCTGCCCCTGTGGACACAAGATGGCCACCACAAGATGGCCTGCAAGGGAGGGCAGTTGGGGGAAATCAAGCCTGCAGGGGAGAGCAGTTAGGGATGACCAGGCTGGCAGAGGAGGGAAGCTGGGGGCCAGGCCTGCAGGGAATGGCAGTTGTGGGAGACCAGATCTGCAGGGGAGGGCAGTTAGGGGCAAACAGGCTGGTATGGGAGCAGTTAGGTATCCATCAAGCTGGCAGGGGAGTGGTTAGGGGGTAATCAGAATGGCAGGCATAAGCAGTTAGGGGCAATCAGGAAGGCAGGCAGGTGAGCAGTTGGGAGCCAGCAGTCCTGGATTGTGAGAGGAATGTCTGACAGGTTGGACCTAAACGGGCCATCGGACATCTCTCAAGGGGTCCCATATTGGAGAGGATGCAGGCTGGGCTGAGAAACACTGCCCCATGCACGAATTTCATGCACAGGGCCTCTAGTCATTAAATAGTTGATCATATTGGAATATTTTATTGAATGTGTTTAGGTTTCTCCTGATTGCTCCTCAAATTGATATTTTGTAGAAGAAAAACAATTTAAAAAGAAGGAAAGCAAATCTAAGCAAACACAACCTTAACATTCCAAGTAAAATTAAATCATGCTGCCAATAAATGCCATCCAGTTTCTGCCTCTGGGCACAATGCAAGGGAAACAGGTAAATGTAAAGTAAGCAACACAAAGAAGATACAAGGTAAAAGCAGAATGGAAATAAAGGGAAATGGAAAAGGGAGAAAACTAACCAAAAAGCTAACCGAGCAGTTTATTCTGCTTTTTCTGTAAGCTTCAAAGATAGCATGCCTGCTCTGGGACTATACAACCTGGCTAAAAGCCATCGTCTGCTGCTCTCATAATTAGCTATTTGGACTTGATCATTGATTTGTTTCTTCGACTACAAAGTGAGAAAATAATACCTGCCTTCCTCAGTGGATTAAAGTGAAAGTGAAGTGAGACAGTAAATGTGAAAGGACTTGGAAGTGTGTGTGTGTGTGTGTGTGTGTGTGTGTGTGTGTGTGTGTGTGTGTGTGTCTTTTAAGCCAGATGCTAAAATCTAAAAGAAACAACTTGGCTTAACGTCTTTTCCAGAAAAAAAAATTTTTTTTTAACTGAAAAAAAAACAAACAGACTATTCAACACAGGTTTTATTTCTCTTAATGTTCGAACGAGAACATTCTAAGAGAAGTATAGCGACTTGAGAGGAATCAGTTCTCATTCTTAACCTCCCACCCCGCCACAGTGCATACACCAACCACAAAACGGGGTGCAGCGCCGCGGAGGGCGCTTTGGGGAGGGCGGGGGGCAGCCGGAGGGATGGGGGCAGGCTCGCTGGGGCAGGAGAGAGCAGCGAGGGTGACGGATCAGGGAGAAGAGCGGGTTTAGAAGAAGAGGAATGACCCCTCTCCCCATAGCTCAAGCACTTACTGCTGCTGCTCCTCCACTCCTTCAAAGCGTCTACCGGGTGCCATAGCAGCGACTGGTTACCATAGCCACCGCGTCCTGGAGGGTGGAGCCACGCTTCCGCGTTGTGTCTCGGCCACTACGCCTCGGCTGGGAACGTGGTCACGTAAGAGCCATAACTTCCGGCGGAAAAAGAAGCCGGTTCCGAGGAGCCCGTTCCGACCCCCCTATGAAGTTTGGTAAGTTTCATTTCAAGGGGAGCCCGGGGAGGGCACTGGCCTGTGGCTGACGGCAGAGCCGCCTGCGAACTCAGTGAATTCCGAAGGCCCATTTCTGAGGCGGCCTTGCTGCCCCCTTAATTCACAGCTGTGGGCAGAGGCTGCCTGGTGTCCGGGCTCCGGGCTCCGGGCTCCGGGCTCCGGGCGGGGTCTCTGCTGTGGCCTGGAGACCCCAGACAGCATCCTCGAGGGGACAGTTTCAGGGGCTCCCCCAATAGCGGGGGGTTCTTGCTCGCTACCTCCAGTGTGATGGGTTGTTTCTCGTATTTATTCTTAAAAAATAATTTGGAAGGAAAGAAGGGAACTGGGACATTTCAGAGGGAATGCTCCCAAATTCATGTTAATTCTTTGTTGTTGTTTTTTTTTGCTTTGCTTAAAAACCCACATCTGTTTTGGAAACATTTAGTAAGCTCCTTTAGTGTATTTAGTGAGTACTTGCTGGGTACCACGTTTACCATAAGACCAGTAGAAATACCTTCTTAGAGTGCAATCCATCGCTCTGGTTCATTATCGAATTCGGTTGTTTTCAATGCTGTTGTATATTCCTTAATTTAAGACTTAAGGGTATAGCATGAAACATCCAGCAAGTTTTCCATACATGTCTGTCCTGTTATACATGAAATTCTTGGAGTGTTTAAAATTTTTAAAATTTATTTTAGAGAGAGAGGAGACAGAGAGGAACATCCATTGGTTGTTCCACTTATTCATATATTCATTGGTTGATTCTTGTATGTACCCTGACCGGGTATCGAACCCACAACCTTGGCTTATTTGACAACGTTTTTTAACAAACTGAGCCACTCATTCGGGGCTCTTAGGGTATTTTAAACAAAAATGTATGTTTCATCAGGTTTGCATAATAATAATGACTTACTCAACTAAATATATAAATGTTAACTTAGAAAAGCAGTACTTGCTTATTTCATACATACATGCAAACTATAATGAATTTAATTAATAGTCATAAATATTTTTATTCAGCTGATCAGAAAAGGCCCACTTGTTCAGTGGATGATGGCATTTGGGCAGATACCAAAAAAAGATTGGTACAGCATTCTGGAGGCAAACCCATCTGCAAGTATGGCTGACCTAAAACAAAAGTATCAGAAACTCATATTAAAGGTAAGTCTGTTATTTCAGATTTTAAATCATTGGGGGGAGAGAGGGGGAGATCATTTATTTGTATTGTGACCAGAAATTTGTTTCCATGAAGTAAATATGATATTCAAGCAGGAATCATGGTATTAATGTGGTGAGTTGAAAGTTTCAATCATATTGTTAAAAAAAAAAAAGTTTGAGATGAGAGAGCATGGCAATTTGAAGCAGGAGATCTGAGTTATTCTATTTCTACCACTGTGAGAACTTGGACAAGTTATTTTCCTCTGTATGTAACCCTGTGAGGTGTGTGTGTGTGTGTGTGTGTGTGTGTGTGTGTGTGTGTTGTATGTATATAAAAGGCTAATATGCTAAGCATCCTTCCCTCTGTCCAGCTGGTCACCTTGATGCATATTGACCATCAGGGGGCAGATGCTCAATGCAGGAGCTGCTGAGCTGCAGTGACTTGGCAGTGGCGTTTCTTAGGTGACACACCCTGAAAACAGAGGTGGGAGCCTGATTCCTCATGGGGCTGTGCAATTCCACCTTTGGCTGTGGGTTATGTTGCTGGGGCACTGCTGGCCCCAAATCTGGTTTACTGCACACTTGCATTTGCGTTCCACACCCTGCATGACAGCAACATTGCAGAGTGCCGTCTGGCACTCCAGGACCCCTTGGGGGATGTCGGAGAGATGGTTTCAGACTAATCCCCAAATACCAGGCTGAGGGACCTCACCTGCAGGACGGATCCTGTTCACTAAGCAGATGCCTTTCGAGCCATGGTAACACCCCATGCAGCTGGCAGACGCAGGAGGTTGGCTCCAGGGCATGTCCAGCCCATCTTGCCCACTCCCGCCCCACCAGGCACCTTCTAATTAATTTCCTTTCAGTGTGCACAAATTCGTGTACTAGGTCACTAGTAATGAAATAAAATTCATATAAAATGCTTAAAAGTGTTCATGTAATCATCATTAGCATCCAGCAGCTACTAGATACATATGGCTTTTGAGCACTTAAAGTGTGCCTTAGTTCAAACCCAGATATGCTGAAATAAATATAAATACAAATTGGATTTCAAAGGCTTAGTACAAAAACCCCCCACAAATAATCTAATATTGTTTTGCTGATTACATATTGAAATGATAATATTTTGGATGTATTCTCTTTTGCATATTTAAACACAATAGTGTGATTATATTTACACAAATAAGGAAATATATTATCAAAATTGATTGCATCTAACTACTTTTTTAACATTGTATGAGTCTTGCAATTATATTTTCATGAGTGGATATTGAACTTTGTTAGATTTAAAAAAAATTTATTGAAGTTTGCATATATTAATTTCCTCCTTCAAGTTTCATTGATTTTTCTTAATGTTAAATCTATTATGAATTTTTAATATAAACAAATTTCACTTATTCATGAAATATAGTTTTTATATGTTGCAGGATTCTAATTGCTGTTATTTTGTTGAGGATTTTTATGGCTAGAGTTATAATGTCCGGGCCTAAATATAATATCACAGATATGTTGGTTCCATAAAATAATTGGGGAATGATTCTATTTTCTTTCTTTTCTGAAAGATTGTATGAGAGTGCCCTAATTTTTTGTTTAAATATTAAATAGAATTCACTAGGCAGTTATAGTTACCAAAAATTTGTCTATTACTTTATGAAGTTAAATTTATTATCATAATGTTCATACTATCTTGTTACTCTTGAATTGCTATAAGATATATAGTTATGCTTTTCCTTTTATTCTTCACATTGGCATTCTTTTTTTTTTTTTTTCCTGATCAGTCTTGATAGAAGTTTATCTCTTTTATTAATCTTTGCCAAGAACCAACTTTTATTTTGTTGATTTTTTGGTATTGTTTGTCTATTTTTCTTCACTTGATTTTTGCTTTTAATTTTATTATATCCTTTCTTCTATTTACTTGTTTCTCTTTTTCCAGCTTATTAATGAAGAAACTTTCATTATTATTGATTGTACACCTGTTCTTTTCTAAGCCAGAAGCACAAATTTTGATGTGAATTTTCATTATCATTTAGTTCAAAATATTTGAAAATTTCTCCTGTAATAGTTTTCTTTGTCCTGTAGGTTACTAAGAAAAAACATTATTTAACTTTAAATTGTTGGAAAATATTCAGATCTTTCTATACTGATTTCTAATTTAATTCTGTTAGAGAATATACTTGGTATGATTTCATTCCTTTGGAATTCATTAAAACTTTTTTTATGGTCTAGCATATGGTCTATATTGGTGAATGTTTCCAATCACTTGAAAACTGTGTACTCCATTATTGAATACAGTGTTCTGAAAATATCTACTGGGTTATGTTGATACAATATATTCTATATTATAGATTTTTCATCTGTTTTATCAATTAGTGATTGTGGACTTTACTAATTTTTTCTTTAATTCTGTTAAAAGTTTTTAATGTATTTGGAATTATTTTTATTAGGTACATGTATATTTGAGATTTTTATCTGCATGAATTTGAACCTTTGATCATTATAAAATTCCCCTCTCTATTTCTCATAGTACTCTTCTTGGCATCTACTTTGATATTAAAATAGTGACACCAGCTTTTATGCACTGTGTTTGTACGATTTATTTTTAACTATCCTTTCAGTCTGTCTCTTTTATGTTTAAAGTATGTTTTCTTGTATATAGCGAATAATTAGGGTTAAAAAATTCCCATCTGTCAATCTCACCCTTTTTATTGGGAATGTTTATTCCATTTACATTCTCCCCCACCCTTACCAGCTTTAATGAGATATAACTGGCACATATCATTGTGGAAGTTGAAGGTGTACAATGTGATGATTGATACACATATATTTTGTGAAATGGTAACCACAGTAAGGTTTGTCATCTCACATAGTTACCATTGTGTGTGTGTATAGAACCTTTAAGATTTACTCCCTTAGCAACTTTCAGGTATACAATGCAATATTGATAACTGTAGTCCCTATACCATACACTAGATCTCCAAATTCACCTTATAATTGAAAGTTTATATTCTTTGACCAACATCTCATCTCCCCCAGCTCCTAGTTCATTTACATTTTTTGCAATACTTAGAGACCCAGTGCATGGATTGTGCACCGGTGGGATCTCTGCCTGGCCTCTGGGGATTGGACCGAAACCAGCTCTCTGACATCCCCCAAGAAGTCCTAGATTGTGAGGGGGCACAGCCCGGGCAAGGACTCCTCCCGTGCACAATTGGAGCCTGGGGAGGGGCCGCGGGAAGACTCCAGGACTGTCTGGCCTGTCTTGCCCAGTCCCAATTGGGGCTGATCAGGGCCAGCTGACCAGTCAAGGTCCACAGAAGGTTCGTCGGCCAGAGAGGGACCCCAAGAGATCTCTAGGGCTTGTTTGGCTTATCTCGCCCTGTCCTGATGGGCCAGACCCCCAGGAGCGCATGGTGGTCAGTGCGCATCATAGCGACTGGTCAAATGGTCAGACACTTAGCATATTAGGCTTTTATTATATAGGATTGGCAATGTTTGGGTTAAAATTTGTAATCCTTTAATTTTTAGATTTGTCTTATTTGCTCTTTGTTCCTCCATTTGGCCTTCCTTACCATCTTTTGGGGTGAATCAAGTATTTTGTCAAGAATCAGGTGTTATGTTTGTTAAATTTTTAGTTTAATTGTGCACCATTTTCATTTGGTCCTCTATTATACTCATTATAGATATTTTTAAGTTTCTGTCTTATAATTTAAACATCTGGGTCTACTCTTCAAATTCTATATCTTTTCGTTATGATAGATCACATTTTATTGTCTCTTTGCCCATCTTATTTTTATTAAATGCCAAAAGGTAGTTTGTGAATAAAAAGTAGAGACTGAGGTAAATAATATATTCATGGAAATGGGCGTGCCCCTTTTGCAAGGCAGTTTGTGTGACAAGCTAAGTCACTCTTATCTTCCTTTGAGTTCTCCTTGTTTTTTCCCTTCTTTTGGTTGTAGAGACTCTCTTTTCATATATTTGGTGACCCTTTGTTGTCTGTTCATATTTAAGAATGAAGTGTTGCCGAAACCGGTTTGGCTCAGTGGATAAAGCATCGTCCTGCGGACTGAAAGGTCCCGGGTTCGATTCTGGTCAAGGGCATGTATCCTGGTTGCGGGCACATCCCCAGTAGGGGGAGTGCAGGAGGCGGCTGATCAATGTCTCTCTCTCATCAATGTTTCTAACTCTCTATCCCTGACTGTACTTCTGCTATACCCACAAGCCACACCCACCAGCTAATCAGGAGTGAGTAGGCAAATTAACCAAACCAAGATGGTGATTGATTTGCATATCCCAGTGCAGAGCAAAGACTGAAGACAGTGTTGAAGGAAGCCAAATGCTACAGAAGAGAGGGAAGCTGCAGAGAAGCAAGCAGGCAGGGTGAGAAGAAGGGAGGGAAGTAGGCAGGGCGGGAAGCAGGTGGGGCTAGGGAGAAGGGAGGGAAGCAGGGGGTGGGAAGCAGGTGGGACTGCAGAGAAGGAGGGAGGCAGGTGAGGCTGTGGAGAAGGGAGGGAAGCAGGCAGGGGGGAAGCAAGCGAGGCAGTGGAGATAGGAGAGAAGCAGGTGGGGCAGCGGAGCCTGCTGCAGGAAGCCCTATTCTTGTAGGAATCTTCCTGCAATGGCCTCTAGTCTGTACATATAAAAAGCCAGTTGCTCTGATGCCCACTGTGGCCTGCAAACCAGCCTGATCAACCTCTCACAGACCCGCTCCCTGGCCAGCCCTGTCCCTGATTGCTTTCCACTTCTGATTGCTTTCAGCAGAGCTGCTGGTCAACATTCTGTGGCCCCTCCCCTGGCTGACCCCACACCACCCTCATTGGCCCATGGCTCCTCCCACAGCTGGTCCCACCCCCACTCAGCCCCTGCACCCTGATCAGGAGCAAGGCCCCTCCCACTAGCCGGCCTACCCCTCGTATCTCCCCATCTCAATAGGGGGTGGGGCTGGTCAGCCAATCTCCTGTGACCTCTCTCCCCAGCAGGCCCAGCCCTGATCCACCCTGATTGGAGGTTTCCTTGCAGGACCCCACATCCCCTATGCACAAATTCATGTACTGGGCCTCTAGTTTTATATATTGATATATATTCGAAGACTTAAGTTCTATTAAAAAGATTAAACAAATAAGAAAACTGTGTAAAACAATAATGCTAAACAATTGAAAGGGGAAAGGTAAAAATCTTAAAGATACTTTACCTTTAGAGTTTTCTTACTATTTGGTGTACATTATTTTCAGTATGCCAAAATATAGCAAAACAAAAACAAAAAGACATTTTGCCCAGTGTTTCCCACAGGAATTAGTATTACGCTTTTGTTGAAGTGTTGGAATTCACTAGAGTATTGTTGTTCCACCTTTTTTTATCCAAATAAACTAGCTAGAATTTTATTACGTTTCTTAGGGTATATTTCTTTTGGTTTGTTTTTAAGTTAATCTTATTGAAGTATAATTTATATACAATAAAATGCACTTATTTTAATCATTGTGATCAGTTTTGATTGAATATGCCTGTGTAACCATCACCGTTTCAGGATGCATGCTCTGTCTTCTTCCCTAGGCAGCCATGGATCTGCTTTCACTGTCACTGTGAATTTCCTTTATCATTGTTTTCAGCTCTAGAAATTCCTTGATGTTTGTGTGGCCTTTAATTAATTAGTTGTGATTTTTAAAGCGAGATGGGTTTATTCCTTTACCTATTCCTGAGGAGTAAATCTTGTATATATATAATGTCTTATAATATGCTGTTAACAAAAATGGTATGTATAATGTCCAGTTAGCATATTTGGGGGATAAGTGAATTGCATGGTTTTGCATGATTTAAAAATAGTAACTATCATCTTGCAAGGTACTTTAAAACTGTGCCATCTGAAGTATGAAACAACTTTAAAATTTGCCTTCTAGTAAGTAGATCATAGATTTTTGCTCATTAATCACATTTTACTTGTTAAGGTTATTTGTGTTTTGACTTATTTTTTCTTTACTTTCAAATTAATTTATTCTTAATTGAAATACTTTATATTACATATATGTATCTTTGAATTATCTTCTATGTCACAAATACAGTTAATGCGGTTGTGCCCAGATTTCTACTAATTAAGAATCAAATATACTTACACTCACTAGTAAAAGATAAAACCCCTTCTCATTATGTTAGGCTTTTTGAAATATTTTCTACAAGTTGAGCATTATCCTTTGTGCAGTGTGTGGGATAAACTAGCTCAGAAAAGATGTGCCCTTTTTTTTGAAGCAACTTAAACTAGCCATACTTTTTAGCTATCTCAAAACACTTAAAAGTACAAAATAAATTCTTACAATCCCTGAAGGTAATCCAAGACATTTTGTTTGGGAATTACACTTTTTAAATTCATTAAAGGGATGGATTTAGACCTATATATGAGGATCAAAACAATCTGAATTTGTCCTTAGTTATTCATTCATCCATTCACTCAACATCTGTTAGGGTTAGTACCTATCACATTTCTGAACACTATTCTGGATACTGTGGATACAGAGTTTATTGTTAGGAGGAAGACACAGATGTTTAAATTCTAGTATCTAGTGTAATAAATGCTATTACATATACATTAAATAAATTCTAAAATGTGATGTCGTAGGGAACCTATGTGTAGCATAGTGATTAAGAGTCCTGACTTTTTATCACTTTGCCCTGGTTTTGAATCTCACCTGTGTCTTTTATGATCTGTGTGCCCTAGCAGGAGTGACTTAACCTCTCTATGCCTCTGCAAAAATACAGATAAAGATTTTTTATTCTTTTCTTTTTTCATAAAGATTAAATGCAATAATGACTTTAAAGCATTTAGCCAGTGTCGTGTTAAGCCAAAAAAGTTAAAAATGGTCAACTTATATTTTAGATGTACTTAGATATTCATTGCTGTAGATGCTATACATGTATATATGCATATTACTGTATGGAGTTATATTCATGAAACTCCAAATACTATATTGAATGAAAAAAAATTAAAGTTTTTCAAGAGTAGTTTTAATTAATGGCATTGCCTTTGGACATTGATACCTATGAAAACTCATCCTCCTCTGTAAGTGTTTATTTACGCATATGAGTGTTATATTGGGAAATTAGTGCTATTACTGGATTTCAGGAATGGAAGAGCAAATTTTGCATGTAGTTTGTGGAAGAGAAGCCTGCCCCACCCCTTCCCCAGGTTGCTATAAAGGACAAAGGCCAGTAAGTGTGGAAACATCCTTCCCACAGGGACTTCTCACCCTGATGTAGCAGAATGGGTCTTTGCACAGCTGGGTGGTAGACTCATGTTCCACTTTTGTGTCTGTTCCAATAACCTATTTCTTCCTCTAGTCAGCCTCTCTCTGGTGTGCATAACCACCTTAAACCAAATGGGGTTACCAGAATAAAAGTTCATTTCCAGGATTCTTTCTAGGATAAGCAAAATACCCTTGGAGCAAAAGCGCCTTACATCCTTTGTCCTTGATTATATCTTTTCCCTTCATTTTGGCCCAGAATTTATTACTGTCTTGTCAACAATGCTTTCAAGACTTCTTTAAAACTATTTTATTCAGGCCTGCCTCTCCTGCCATACCCGATTAAAATATTAAATTGTATCAAAATATGCTTATTCAGCCGAGACCGGTTTGGCTCAGTGGTAGAGCGTCGGCCTGTGGACTGAAAGGTCCCCGGTTCGATTCCGGTCGGGAGCATGTACCTTGGTTGCAGGCACATCTCCAGTGTGGGGCGTGCAGGAGGCGGCTGATCAATGTCTCTCTCTCATTGATGTTTCTGACTTTCTATCCCTCTCCCTTCCTCTCTGTAAAAAATCAATAAAATATATTTTAAAAAATGCTTATTCACATTATGTCCTTTGATTTTTACAAAACACTAAGCTTTATAGACAGATAATGTATTCATTAACTAAATATGTACTGTCTTGTATGTGCTGGCATTGTGCTAGGTGCTGTAATATGATGGATAAAGGGCCTTACTTTTTGAGTAGCTTACAGTTTAGGAAGCATTCTTTCTACTTTTCGGGTGAGGAAATTTTGTACAGTTGAGTAAGTTTTCTAGGGTCACATAATTAGTCACAACCAAGCCAAAATAAAAAGTGAATTTTACATATTTCAAGGTCAGTGCTGTGCCAGTTCTCTCTTCTATTCTCTGTCTTGAATCTATTAGCTTACCGCCTCATGCAGTAAAATGCCTTTCAAAATTATGTATCCTCCCTTGGCCTTGGTTACCATAGTTGTTACTCCTCTCTCTCTCCTTCCTTGCCAAACAGGACTTAACTAACTACTATCCGTTTGCTTCTCAGCCCACCTCCCCTTCCCCACTGCCATTCTTCTAGCTAGTGCCTAATACAGTGGCCAATGGCCCCTACTTGCCAGTCAGTGTTCAATGTGACATCTGCTGTTGTCATAGATCTTCCTTGTGCCTTGAAACTCTTTCCTCCTTGGGCTTCTGCAGATCCCGTGTTCTGATTATCTTATTGCTCACCGCTCTATTACCTTTTCTAGCGTCTTTTCCTCTATCAGATATAAATGTTACTGTCCTTCAGAGTTTTATCTTTGTCTTTCTTCACCTGTCACCAAATAAGAGACTCTTAGTCTGAGGCCCTGATGCTTTCAGAGGACCCTTAATTGTTTTCAGAATTGTGTGTGCATCTCCCTTTCTCAAGCTTTTTATCATAATAGTGGGGTTGCTCATAACTCAGAAAAGTTGAGGACCGCTTTCTGTATATTCTATAGTTTTATCTGCTTCACAGGTGACTCCCAGATTCCTGTCCCAGCTTCGCACCTTTCCACTGATACCTCCTGCCTTCGATCCTCAGCATCCCTAGCAAGAGTGCTGTAGTAGTCCAGTAATTTTCCTTATTGCGTGTTCCCCTACCTCTCCTCCCTATACCTTCCATCCTACCACCAGGTTACTTTTTTTTTTTTTGTCTTGAGAGAAAAATATGGTTATATCTCTATTATGCAAATAATGTGGAGTTTTAAGTAGGAAAACATCCATATTTCTTAGCATACTAGTTTCTTTTCATTCTGAACCCAGTCTTGCTTTTCAACTTCACCTTTTACAACTTTTCCTACCCAACTGTTCTTTTACTCATTCCAAGTATAGCTTGCAGTTCTGCTGTTCATAATTCAAATATCCATCTTAGAACTTTCCTGTCTTGTAGTTGACATTTCTCACTATCTCCAATGACTTTCCCCTCTACCTTTCACAATTCCTCCACAGGCTGACTCATCTTTTTCCTTCAAAACCCAATCAAATGTCATCTTTATTTAAAAACCTTTCTTAATTTATTCTAAGTTAACTTTTCCATATCTTTTTTATCAGGTCATTTCTTCCCATCTTATCTAATAAAAGAGTAATATGCAAATTGACCATCACTCCAACACTCAGGATGGCTGCCCCAATGTGGTCAAAGATCCTTCCCCTATGTGGACACAAGATGGCCACCACAAGATGGCCAGCAGGGGAGGACAGTTGGGAGGGACCAGGCCTGCAAGAGAGGGCAGTTGTGGGCAATAAGGCCAGCAGGCGAGGGCAGTTGCAGGTACCCAGGTTTGCAGGGGAGAGCAGTTGTGGGGACTATGCCTGCAGAGGAGGGCAGTTAGAGGTGACCAGGGGCAGGGGAGGGCAGTTAGAGGCAGACAGACTGGCAGGGGAGCACTTAGGCATCAGTCAGTCTGGCAGGGGAATGGTTAGGGGGTGATCATGCTGGCAGGCAGAAGCAATTAGGGGCCATTAGGAAGACAGGCAGGCAAGCAATTGGGAGTCAGCAGTCCTGGATTGTGAGGATCGGGCTTAAACGGGCAGTTGGACATCCCTTGAGTGGACCCAGATTTGAGAGGATACAGGCTGGGCTGAGGGGACCCCGCCCCCAATTCCTCTGTGCACGAATTTCATGCACTGGGCGTCTAGTTGCATTATAATTAATTTTTTATAAGACTGATCTCCTCCACTAGACTTAGTCCCTCAGGACAGGGATCCTGTCCTATTCATCATTGTGTGCTCATTGGCTAGCACAGTATAACTTATAGTAAGATAGTTAATAAGCCTTTTTGAGTGGATAAACACACTTTTGCACAAAGGTTATTTTTTCTCTATTTGAATCAGAAAATCTTAAAATTGTTCATACGTATTTTTAAAATCGTGTTTCTGCTGTTAGCTGTTGCATATAGAATGATACATGAGTTGTTGACTTCTACTTTAGGCAATATTTTCCTAATCATTAGGTGGCAGTAGTGTGTTGTACTTGACTTTACCTTTGTAATGAATTTTTTCGTAATCTTGATGGTGTCAACATGTACAGGACACAGTTGTAGTCTTTTCCATCTAATTTTTTGTCACATGATCTTGTTTAAGCTAGTAGGCATCTTACAAAAAATGAAACAAAACAACAACAACATGCAGCCATGCCAGTCAGTGTGGATCTCTCCCTTGTCTACCTAAGTTGTGCTGATTCATTAGAGAATCACTGCTGCACCATCTTAACAGCACCTCCTCACCAACTTTTTAATGGCTGCTTCATCAAAACAGTGATTGGTAATAAGGAAAACCAAAAATTACCAGAGAGGGTATGTGTTTTCACAGCATCTGGAGGAGCTTCTTAGGCCTTTATCTCAAAAATTGTGTACTAAGTTCATTGATTATAACTGCAATTATTAAATGTTTTACATTTCACCCAGTTCCTGTCAGGTCACTTCTCTGGTTTATTGAGTGTCATTTTAGGTGAGTTGCCCTCATCATTACGTAGTTAGAATTAAGAAAAATAGTAGCCACTCCCTCTCCCGCCTCAAATATTTAATCTCCCACCATTAATTTTTGAACATGTTTGTATGAAAATGCCAGTGCTTTTAGTTAAATTTCATTCCCAAGGTATTTTCCTATAGCTTATAAAGTTAATTCGACAGCAGTTACACTTTATTTAAGGAATATGTATACATTTTAGGTCCACAGGGACATTTTTGCAAATAAAAGAAAGAACTTTTAGAGTTGATTCAAATAACTTAGTGTTAATTCAATGTTGAGGTAGGTAAATTAAATGTGGGATATTCTCTTCCTCATGTCTTCTTTCTTTTCTATCTCTGGGATAAAGCACTTGAGGGGATTCAAAGCCAGTGTAGTAGTATCATTAATGTGGCAGAATGATCAATTAATAAAGTAAGAGCATGAAAGCGTTGACAGAACACACTGCCTAATTAGTACCTGATGGCCTTGATGGCCACAGAGCAGAGCTCCGAGTTGCTGCAGGAGAGCAGCCCTGTAGGATTTGTAGATGTACATCACCACCCTTGTTCAGCTGGGATAACTTCATTTTGCCATCAGTGTCTTAAAGTCTTTAATTGCACAAACCATGTCTTCCTGGCGCTCAGAGTACTAGTTAGCTGGTGCACTGCTGCTAATTACCACTGGGGGCTATGAGAGGCAGAATGTCAGTCTGGGAATTCTCTGTGTAGTTCATGTGGAGTAGGTCATCAAAGACTTGTTTAGTATGATTTGGGTTGGGGAGGAGTCAAAATTTACCCTTAAATTGGATGTAAGGTAACCCATTAATTAAGGCTTAATTTTCTTTATATTGTATGTTCAATCAAAGAAGCAGATGTGTTAACTTGCATATATGTAGTCAACAACAAAAGAAAAAGCATGTGACTAGCAAAAGGAATTGGTGCAAGATTATATTTTAGAATTAGTAAATTTCACAGTTCGTAGTACATTACAAAGATTGGTCTTGGTTTTGAAAATGTTTTGCCATTGATTGGATTACACAGCTACATATAATTTTACTTCTTACATTTCTTTATTTCTGTGAGTCTAACCTACAACATACCTTTTAAGTATTTGAAAAAGATCAATACCTGCCATAAATATTGCATGTCCTTGTTTGCTTTCAATGTTTTTTAGTCTCTTTCTTCACTTTTCCTTTTCTTTTTCCTATTTCTCTATTTTGCTTCTATTCTCCCTCCCCTTTCTCCTGCAGGCTCCTTTTTCTTCACCACCCCTGTTCCTGTTTCTCTGTCTTCTCTCTCCCACCTCCTCCTACACTCGTTCTCTTTTTTCTTCTTTTTCTCCTCCTCTTTTACCCCTATTCTTGGGAATATGACTGTAAATTATGATGCATTAGGTTGCCTAATAAGTTTTTGAGCTGGAGAATGTTAGGGTTGTAACTTAAACCAAGTGAATTTGGAAGCAGGTGGATGGAATGAAGAGTTGTTAGAAGATGAATGCCAAAATAAATTACCATAAACTGAGTGGCTTTAAGCAACAGAAAATAATTCTTTCAGAATTCTGGAGGCTAGAAGTTTAAAGTCACTATAACTGGGCAGAAATCAAGGTGTTGGCCTGGCTGCACTTCCTGTAGAAGCTCCAGGGGCAGAGTCCATTTCTTGTCTCTTCCAGCTTCTGGTAGCTGCCAGTGTTCCTTGGCTTGTGGCCTGATCACTCCAGTCTTTAAGGCCAGTATTTCCAATCTCTCTCTGCACAGTCTTCATACTACCTCCTCCTCTGAGTGCCAAATCTCCCTCTGCCTCTTTTATATAAGAACACTTTGTATTTATCTCACCTGGATACTTTCCTATTTCAAGATATTTAATCATATCTGCAAAGACTTTTTTTACAAATAAGATAGCATTTACGGGTACCAGGAATTAGGAGCTAATATTTTGGGGGCCATTATTAGCCTACCACAGAATATATTTTTTGTTTTGTTTTTTAGACTTTTATTTTGTTCTGGAACTTGCTGTCAGACAGATCAGACTGAGGCTTTTATCAACCCAAATGACATACTTATTTTCTTGCTATAACTATCATTTTAATTGAACCTGTATTGCAGAATAAAATGTATTGCATTCTTTTTTTAAAAAAGACTTCCTTTTATTTTTTAAAATATATTTTTACTGATTTTTTTTTACAGAGAGGAAGGGAGAAGGATAGAGAGAAACATCTATGAGAGAGAGACATGAATCAGCCGCCTCTTGCACACCCCCCACTGGAGATGTGCCTGCAACTAAGGTACATGACCTTGACCAGAATCGAACCTGGGACCCTTCAGTCCACAGGCCAACGCTCTATCCACTGAGCCAAACCAGGCAGGGCTTCACTGCATTCTAATAGCACAACAGATCAGATTTAAAAGCCTAGGATGGTGAGATACTTAATTAAAATAGTAGTCAGGAAAATACCAAATTGGTGAAAGAGATTGCTTGAATTGTTCTTTAACTCTCACGGAACTTAACTATGACTCAATAAAATTTAATGATAGCTTTTAGTTTGGGATAGCCTTATTAGTTTTGTAAGGCTTGCTTGGTCAGGTTGATGCATGATCAGGTCCAATTATTCAATTTATCAAGTATCGTATCTAATAAAGAGGGAATATGCTAATTGATCCTCATGCTGTCATAAAGATGGTTAAAGCATAAGCATTCAGTGCATGAATTTTTATGCACCGGGCTTCTAGTACCTTCTATAATGGCCTATTAGAAATTTAGTCCGTATTTCTCCTATATAGCTACTAGTCTAGAATAATTCCTCTGTGATCTTACTTAATGTTTCTGTCATATTGAGGTTAAGTTTTCACATATAAGTATATCTTAATGTATACATAGTGCCATATTTGACTATGTTGCATTTAATAATATTGAATAATGCCAAGTATATTACATAAATCTTCTTCACACAGTGTTAGAGAAATGGGTCAGTTAGAGAACTTTAATGTAGACAACTCTATTTTGGCTCTGGGATTGTTTAAACCTCAGTATGGGAATAACTTTTATGAGTATGATTTGATAAATTATGACCACAAAAAAAGATTAAACAAAGCTGTAGTTTCCTTTTCTTTAGCTTTTATATTAGTTAGCTTAAATATTTAAATGTTGATAACTGATAGATTTGGCATAGGAATAGAAAACTTTGCCAATGGGAAAATGGGAGCCTAATTCTCTGTCCTGTAATCTTTTTATTCCAGTGTGCATGATGTTTATTATTTATTAGTTCTTCTGTGTAACCAAATATCACAGCTACTTTTGCTGTGCTAGTTGAGGACATCAGCAATGTGAACAAGTTCAGCACGAAGACAAATTCACTGTCAAAAACCACAGCTGACATTATGATTAAAAACCTACATACTTTCTGATACCTGTATTGAGAATTGAAGTCATTTAATTT